>APFE031366039.1:16799-30989 GCA_000404065.3 Pinus taeda
TAAACCAGAGGAAGTATGTCAAGACAATACTACAAAGGTTTAATATTCAGGATAGTAAACTGGTGAAGGTTCCTATTCCTGTAGGTGTAAAGTTATCTGCTGAATAGTGTCCCAAGACACAAGAAGAGGAAGATGATATGTCTTGTGTTCCATATGCAAGTGCAGTTGGTAGCTTGATGTATGCAATGGTCTGTATTAGACCAGAAATTGCACATGCAGTGCGAGTATTGAGTAGGTTTATGTCAAAACCAGTGAAGGAGCATTGGACAGCAGTGAAGTGGGTTTTCAGGTATTTGTGTGGCACTAGTGATTATGGTTTGTGCTACCAAGGAAGCCCAGGATTGGATATAGTTTTGGATATCCGTGGCTTTGTTGATGCAGACTGGGCTGGAGATTTGGATCAGAGAAGATCTACAAGTGGGTATGTGTTTAACCTAGTTGGAGGTGCAGTCAATTGGATGAGTAAGAAACAATCTGTAGTGGCACTATCAACTACAGAGGCAGAATACATGGCAGCCACTCATGCAACCAAGGAAGAAGTTTGGATGCAGAGATTATGTTCAAGTATGGGGTTAGTACAAGGAGCTATAAGGATAGACTATGTTAGCCAAAGTGCAATTTTCTTGGCAAAGAACCCTACTTATCATTCAAAGACAAAGCACATTGATGTTCAGTATCACTTTGTGAGGGATATGATAGAAGACAAAAAGGTGTTGCTGGACACTTTGAAGAATAGTGCAAATGCATTGACAAAATCTGTGAGCTCTGAGAAGTTCTCCTGGTGTAGAGAAACAATGGGCATTTCAGGGCTGGAAAAATGACTAAGCTCTGCTGTGGCCCCCTGTGGAAAGCAAAAAACAAGTGGGAGAATTTTGGGTTGTGTTACATTCCTTCCACAACTAACCTACGTAGTGAATCAGGGGGTTAGAGGGGGGGGAGCCCCCCCTTCGTTGCGCAGCGGGGGGATCATAGGGGGGGTGGCAGACCCCCTTATTCAGGGTGTTTGAGGGGGGTAGGTAGCCCCCCTCTATAGGGTCTAGGGCAGCGCCACGGGAAAAAAAAATTGGACACTATATTAGGTTGGGCGGACCTACCTATGGTTTTCGATCCATGGTTTTGGTCCATGGTATTGGATGCTTTGGCATGTATACATATGTATTGTAACATTGAAATGAACATAATGAAAAATCAAGCTAGTAGTCCCAATTTTGGGATCTAGGGGAAAATCTCTATGTATATGTGTTTATGTGTTATGCTCTCACATTGTTTATTTTCTGTGTTTTAGAATACGTATGCAGGTAATTTCTGTACGGGGTTAAAACCTACATCCTCTAAATCAACTGCTTCCCTGATAGTTTTGGGATCATCATCAGTAATAGATAAAGAAACATTTGAATAGAAAGCAGCTAGACTATACCTTTCCAGTTGCCTTCTTTCTCTAATTGATCTTCTCACAACTGGTGTTTCTGGCTCTTCATGTTCTGATTCCTCTTCTTCTGTAGAGTATGATTCCTCCTCCTTTTACTCAAACTCTATCTTCTCAAGTTCCCTTGGAAGAACACTACATCGCGGTTGTACACAACCTTCCTTATTTCTGGGTTGCAAAGCTTATAACCTTTAAACCATCCTTATACCTAATAAAGATGCACCTTTCAAATTTACTATCCAACTTGGCTCTTTTCTCCCTTGGAACATGTACATATAAATCACATCCAAATACCCTTAGATGTGAAAGAGAGGCTTTCTTACCAGTCCATACCTCTTGTGGATACTTATCCTCCAATGCTGATGGAGGTAATTTATTGACCAAGTAACATGCAGTCTCCACCGCCTTTGCCTAGAATTATTGTCCTAACTCGACATCACTGAGCATGCTTCTTTCCTTTCCATTAACATCATGTCCATTCTTTCTGCAACTCCGTTTTCTTGAGGTGTGTATGGAGTAATCTTCTGTCGTGCTATACCATACTTCTTACATAACTCTTCAAATTCCTTCTTGCAAAACTCTCCACCGCTATCTATCCTCGGCACCTTTATCTTCTTCTCTATCTGATTTTCCACTAGATCCTTAAATTCTTTAAACCTGTCAAAGACTTCATATTTCTTCCTGAGGAAATGTATCCATGCATTACTTGAGGAATCATCTATAAATGATACATAGTACACAGACTTACCCACTGATGGAACTAACACAGGTTCAAACACATCACTATGCACAAGCTCTAATATTTGTTTCGCCCTCTTAGCATTAGAGGGGAAACTCACCCTACTCTTCTTCCCATATACACAATTTTCACTGAAATCAAAATCTAGAGAGAAATTAGACATATATTCCATTACCTTGAAGTATTTCAAAGCCTTTCTCTCCAATATGTCCAAGCCTTTGATGCCATAGCATGGTCTTTTCTCTAGAGGCCACTGGATTTTCTGCTCCACTTTCAAGAACCATAGAACTGTTGCACCCATCAATAACAATTCTACCCTGAATCTTGTACAAAGTTCTAATCCGAACTCCCCGCATCAATACCAGTGCTCCCGGAACCATCTTGTAGGTGTCTTTCTCAAAAACTATTTTTGCATCTGCATCATCCAGCTTGCTTACGAAAATCAGATTTCTGGCTAATGCAGGAATATGCATAACAACCAAAAGTGTTCTAATCCTTCCACCTTGCAACTTCAACTTGACTTTTCCACGACTGACGATTCTAGCCTTCCTATCATCCACTAAGAAGACATAACCACCATCATATTTATCATACTCGTAGAACCACTACCTATGGAGAGTGAAGTGAAAGGATGCACATTAGTCAATCAACCATGCCTCATGATCTACATGTGTACATGAAAAAGAATCTAAGTACACATTTCCACCTTCATTTGAGGTGGTTTTCGCCTTTACAGAAGAAGCATCATCAAATCCCTTTCCTTTCTTAGAATCTTTAGATCTACAATCCTTTTTGAAGTTCTCTTCCTTTCTGCATTTTTAGCACACATTTATAGGTTTTCCTGGAGATTTAGATCTCTCTCTAGATTTATATCTCCCACTCGAGACTTTATTTTATTTTTTTGTTTTGGGACCATCCTCATACAGATAAGGAATCACCATTCTGGCCCTCTATAGTTTTCCATCTCATATCCTCTGATAGCAAGGGTGAGACTATTTCATGAAACTGCAAGGTAGTCACATTTCTACCTATTGCAACTACAAAACTATCCCATGAATCTTGTAAAGAACACAACAAATTGATGCACTTATCTCCATTTGAAATTTTTATATCAACATATAATAGCTGGCTTACCACAGTATTAAAGGCGTTCAAATGCTCTGTCACCGAGCCTCCATCCTTCATCCTCAAGTTGTACAACTTTTTCTGTAGGAACAATTTATTCACCAGAGACTTAGATTGGTACAATGTCCCTAACTTGTCCCACAAAGCCTTCATCAAAGCTTCCCCTGATACATTCAACAATACTAAATCTGAGATACACAACCACATTTTTCTTTTTGCCTTCATATCCAACTTCACCCAGTCTTTAGCTAACATTTCCATTGGTTTAGTACCCAAATTTACCGCAATCCATTAATCTTTATCCACCAACAGATCATCCATCTTGAGTTTCCACAACTCAAAACTCTGACCATTAAATTTATCGATCTCTATCTTTCCACTTCTTTCCATCTTCTTTCACCACAAGAATTGATCCCGCAAATCTCCCACTGAGTAGGGTCTACCACAGGCTTGAGAAAAACCCCTTAGCAGCAAAGACATCCCCTTGAAGCCAACCTGTCTCTGATACCAAATGTAGGTTTTAACCCCATAGAGAAATTACCTGCATAAAAATTCTAAAAACAGAAAATAAACAATGGCGAGAGCATAAAACATAAAATAGATATACACAGAGATTTCCCCTGGATCCCAAAACCAGGACTACCAAATTGATATTTCATTATATTGCTTTCAATGTTAAAATACATATATATACATGCTGAAGCATCCATTAACCCTAGATTAGAACATAGTTGTAGTTCCCTTAACAGGATCTACAAAATACCATGGGCACAAAATCATCATGTCCAAAACCATGTGCGAAAACCACGCACAAAACCATAGGTAGGTTCGCCCACCTAATATAGTGTCCAAAAAAAAATTCCTTGGGGCACTGCCCCGCACCCCGTAGAAAGAATATAACACACACCCAACACATTTTTCGTGTATTTCTCATTTTTCGTGTAGCAGGGTCTATCGAAAGTATGCACACATGGGTACTAGTTAGATGAGGAATTAAATTTTTCATCCAACAAGTTCTCCTACTCAAAATTTGAGTAAAAACGTAGGGAGATAAGTTGAAAATACAAGTTGAAAAAGTAATTTTATTTTTAATCTTTTTACCTTTTTACTCCAAAAATGGTGAATCATCCCCCATGGTTGACATCATCATCTTGAATCCTATTGGTTCTTATAAAGTTGATTTTTGTTGTACATTTTTGTTTTGAGACCCATTTTAGACATCATAATTTCTCTAATGAAGCACCAACCCCCAAAATCAATTCACAAATACCAACCTACTTGAGGCAGCAACTCCCAAATATATTCAACCTTATGTACGCACTAACCTAATGTAGGCTCCAACCTAATGAGACACCAAACTTTGATGGAAGAACCCACCTCCTTCCCCAAAACATAGTGGAACACTTTTCACAATCTTTCAAATTGGATCCACAAGCTCAAAACATAATATATGAAAATATGATCATATCAATGCAACTCAACCTCCTCTCTAATCATCAATAATATCATCTTAGATTCATTTCTCATTTTGATCACCAAGACTAAACTCGTTCATAAGCCCTAGAAAATTTTGACAACAACAAAAGAAATATAGCCTCTTGCCTTAAAAAAAAAAATCATGACTTTTCTTGTCCCCCTTTTTAGATTAAAAAAAAAATTCTTACCAGTTGACTATTTTTAAAAATAAATTTGGGCCTCAAAATGACCCACAAAACAATACAAAAATTAACACTTTGAAAAAATGACCCTAATGGTTTGAAAAAATGCACCTTTCCAATCTGCAATATATAAAATGCACCTCTCCAATGTGCAATCGACTAAATGCACTTTTTCGGTGCGCTAATCTGGCTACCAAAATATTTTGTTGATCATATTACTAGATTCAAACTCATGACCTCCACTGAGAAATGCATATCTGGCATTAGCTATGTTTCTCTGTGTTTCTCATAATACTATGCATTCATGTCACTTTTGGCTTAAGCTTTATGATCAAGCAACAATATTAACCACAAGAACAAGACATGAACCTGGGACAACTTGCATGACAAACAAACTCATCATGACCTTCAGTGGACAATGTAGCTCACTATGCTATGTACTCATATAACTTTTGGCATAAGGTTTGTTATCAAGCCACAATAAAAATAATAGGTGTGGGACAGTGGGACACGAACCTAATGCTACTCATAATGTAAACAAGCATCACATCATCTCTTCTATAGTGTTTCTCATTTAATACCCTTTGTAAAACATATATTATATCTCCAAATGAAAAACCAAAAAAGTGTAGCGTTCCTTGATCAGAGTCAACCTCTCAACCAAATAAAAACCTAAAAACCACAATTATGTATGCTAACCACAAAGCCACATCTCATTATTGTATCAAATATTGAGTTGATCATCTCTACTTCCATCAATTCACACACACACACACATACATACTTCATAGTTTTAACTAGTGTAAAGAAGTGTCGGAATTATGATTACACTGAGAGGGTGGTGAATTAGTCTAATAGAGAATTTAATCAATTTTAAACAATTTCATAATTCATCATAACTGAAAGCATAAAAGTGCATCAATGAAATCAATCATCATATCAATACACATGAACACCAGATATACATGGAAACCCTTGCTAGAGAAATCCACAAATCTTCTTATCTTCTTCAATCTTTGATTATATCAATTTGCAGGGACCAACCTATTAAACACCAACCCCCAAAATCAATTCGCATATACCAACATGCTTGAGGCACCAACCCCCAAAGATATTCAACTTGCTACAAGCATTAACCTAATGTAGTCTCTAACCTGATGATGAATCAACCTCTATTGTAAGCCCCAACCTTATGCGACACCAACCTCTACCATAGGCTCCAACTTGATGAGGCACCCACCTCCTTCCCCAAAACATAGCGGAACACTTTTCATAATATTTCAAATTGGATCCACAAGCTCAAAACAATATATGCCCCTTACAAATATGATCATATCTGTTATCACCAAAATAGGTTCCTGATAGGCTGTTGATCAGACTATCTCAGTGTAACTATTTCAAACCAAGCTTTTGGCTGAGGTTTAGCCTCCTCAGCCTGAGAGGGCTCTCTCAAAGGTTAATGATATTTATTAATGATAATATAGATGGCTAACTCTATCTTGGTTTTGTATGTTTGTAGGTTAAAAAGATGAAGGCTTGCTACCATTGGGCTATGGAGTCAACAAGTCAATAAATTTAGTGGCAAGATTTCTTGACATGAAAGCTGAGACAAATAATATTCTTAAACAAAGACAACTCACTCAATAACATAGGTGAAAAGAGTCATTTCATTACTAAAGGAAGTCAGAGCATAGGGTTATGAATTCTGAGTAATAGTAATGAAATCTACTGTTGATGGTTCAAAGGTGGTTTACTCACAAGATTCTAAAAACATAATCATCTCATTACTAAAGGAAGTTAGAGCATAAGGTCATGAGTTCTGAGTATAGCAATGAGATCTACTGCTCAACACAATCACTCCATTACTAAAAGAAATCAAAGCACATGGTAGTGAATTTTGAATAATAGCAATGTGATCTAGTGCTGGTGGTTCAAATATAAAACACAGTCATCTTATTGTTAAAGGAAGTCAGAGCATTAGATTACGAATTCTGATTATTAACAATAAGATATACTGTAAGTAATTAAAATAACACATACATTAAGAAAGGATAGAACTCTATCAAACTCAGTTTTGTTCAAGAAAACGTTTCTGCATTATTGATTGTATTCCTTCACATAAAGCAGTAGCTGCGCCAAAAATCTCCAACCCCCCTTTGCTAATTCGACCTCTTGCTCTATATATAGCATTTACAATTAGGATTCCATCATCCCTCATCAAGAGAATTCGAATTTGCCATCAGTGACAACTATTCTAACCATAAAACAAACTTTTAAATGCATTTGACAGCTAACTAGCAGTCCTAGAGACCTAATACAACTAGGAGTGTAACTCCTTATTATGATTACAACAAACTTATCTAAACATTTAAATGCATTATTTGACAGTTGCAACCTCATGAATTCGAATTTTATGAAGCCTCCCACGTGGTCACCCAACTGCTGATGGCAAACCCTAGAAATTAGGGAACATGTTTCCATGTTTTTAGGTTTATATCCTTGAACATTGGCACGTGGGACAGAGCCTTTATCTCCTCATCCATGACACATTTTACGAAAATGAAGGAGGTTTTTGTAGCCCACATTGTCCAAAACAAAAACCTCCCCTGTTTTTTTAAACCATTCCCCCGGATGTCCAGAATCTGTCCTTGAAAAACATGTGTCAAACAGGAAAAATCCATTTTCTGAAATTAGGGTCTCAATGAAAGCTTAGTATCTTCCAACTGAAAACACTTATGAAGAAAGTGAGATAGGTTATTGTAGATGGAGATTTTATGAAGAGACACCTCCATCAGAATTCCACAATACATTTTCTTGTAACCAGAAACTGATCTTGAAAAATACTGCTAAAACTAGAAGACCAAGCTTGACTTTCACAAGTTTCGTAGCGCACATTTAACCATAAATTCCTCCCACCTCAGAACGAATTTGAATAAACGGAAAGAGGTTTTTGTAGTTTGGTATGGTAGGAAGAAAAGCCTCTTTCAGTTTTCAAAATTGAGTTCTCAGCTGCTCAGGAACCCTTCTGGAAGTTGACTAGTAAATGTAGAAACATAGTTTTTTATGCTGAAACAGGGTTTTTCAAGGATTTCGTAGCGCGCTACGAAAACTCCTAGTTCAGTGATTTCGTAGCTAGTTTCAAAATTTCTCCAAATGGCTAAACACATGACTTTCAAAACATGATAGGGGACCAGTGACAGGCAAGAATAGAGTATTGAACCTATTTGACCATACCAACAAGACTCTCTTTTAGATCTTAGACTCTAAAACAACCATGGAAAGACTAGACCAAGGCTAACAACAATCCTTTGCAATCAAACTGATGTCGAAACACATGGCGAGGCTTTTAGGACATGGAATGAGGCTGTGAAACCTTTTTTTTTTTGGAAAAGAGAATGACACTTATTTAGATGAGATGACTCAAAACCTATAAGACTATTACTAGAAACAAGGAAACTTTCCAAAGCTTAGAGACAAGATTTTAGGGTGATAACAATATCAATGCAACTCAACTCATTCTTCAGTAATCTGTTGAAATGTGGCAACAAGAATATTCCAATTTAATTTGTCCTTGGATTAAAATTGAGAAATAAAATTTGAATTTAGTCCCACCAGCTGCATGAAAAATAATTAATTAATTCATCTTGAGTTAATTAGTTGGAGAAATTCAAGTTAGAAGTCTTTGTGAAGTCATGCAACAATTATTCCTTAAATTAAGGATATTATCCCTTAATTAAGGAGATAAGGATGAGTTGTATTTGAGTTGTAATTAGTTAGCTCAGTTAACTGAGTTATGTCCAGTTAAATTAGTTCCAAACAGTTTGAGGAACTAATTGTGAGTTCAGTCATTTAATGCATGCATGCATCAAACTAGTGTACTCTAGATAGCTGAAGATTCTCTCACAAATAACTCATGCATGTCTATTCAGAGAAATACCTAGTTGAGATTAAAAACAGGGACAATGTACTATCAGTTGCAAGAATTTTCCTATAAGAAAAACTCTTGCAAGCAGAAGGAATTCATTCCTTGAGATTTGTGCAGTTTTATAGGGTGTAAGATTAGTGTGAGTGATCAATGTTACACATGGTAACAGTAGGATCACCTAGGAAAAACTGCGCTAGGAAATAGGAGATTGGAGGGCAGTGTGGAGGACTTAATGAGAATTCTATTTTCCCTGTGAGCATCTGTGAGGATTGTATAGAGAGTTGGCTAGCTATGAGAGCTAAAGTTGTGTGTAATCTTGAGATATCTCCACTTGTATGATAATACAAATAGTGGGGTTTTTAGCTGAGGCTTTCCCCTGAGTATTCTTCTGTGTTTCATGTGCATTGATTCTACTTCTGGTTATATGTGTTCTGCTTGATCTTGCTCAAATCTATTAAGCTTCGGCAAGTTTGATTGTAGAAGTAGATTAAAGTATTTTGCTTTAGTTATAATGCATTGTCAGGTTAATCTACAGTGAGAATTTCTACATAATCAATAGTATCATTTTCTTCATTTTTTGTTCTGAACACCAAGACTAAATTCGTTCATAAGCCCTAGAACATTTCGACAACAACAAAAGAAATATAGCCTCTTGCCCTCATAAAATTGTCTTCATGACTTTTCATGTCCTCCTTTTTAGATCACAATAAAAATCTTGCCATTTTCCCCTTTTCAAAAAACAATTTGGGCCTCAAAATGACCCACAAAATATTACAAAAATTAACAGCTCGAAAAAATGACCCTAATGGGTTGAAAAAATGTACCTTTCTAATCTACAGTCTACAGAATGCACCTCTCCAATGTGCAATTGGTGAAAGGAATCTTTTCGGTGTACTAATCTAGCTACCAAAATATATTTCTGATTATAGTACCAGATCCAAACTCAAGACCTCCACTATGCAATGCATATCTGACACCACCTGTGTTGCTCATAATAATATGCACTTAGGTCGCTTTTGGCTTAAGATTTATGATCAAGCCACAATATTAACCACAAGCTCGGGACAAGAAACTAGGGCCACTTACATGACAAACGAAATCATCACCACCTTCATTGCACAATGTTGCTCGCTATGTTATGTACTTATACCACTTTCAGAATAAAGTTTTTTATCAAGCCACAATAAAAACAATAGGTGTGGGACGTGAACCCAAGGCTACCCGCAATGCAAACAAGCATGAAACCATCTCGGTTATAGTGTTTTTCTTTCAATACCCTTTGCAAAACATATATTTTATCTCCAAAGGACAGACAAAAAAAGTGTAATGTTCCTTTATCAAATTTAACCTCACAACCAAACCAAAACCTAGAAACTACAACTCCCTACGCTAACCACAAAGCCCAATCTCATCATCGTAACCAATACTGATTTGATCATCTCTAATGCCACCAATTCACATGTGTGTGTGTGTGGACATACACATACATGTGGAGGGGCACTTATGGGGCTGAGGCATGCCATTATCTGCCATTGGAGTTGACCCATATAGCTGCAAAATATGACCAAGAATTTTTCTTTCTCAAGTGACGGTGCCATATGACTTGGGCCTTTGGTGTCCATGGTTAATTGAACATTGATATAAGCATGACATCACTATTCCATGTGGAACCCTCTGAGTGGTTCCACATGACACCCAAATATGGCCCACTTGGGCACCCAAACAAGTCGACTTAGCATGCCATGAGGCACACCTATGTGATAGCAATGTCAGTTATTGTTAAGAATAGAATAATCATGTGAACCTTAGTAATCGCAAAGGTTAGCTTCTCCAACCAAGCAAAGGGTTTATTCAGAAGGCCCACCTTAGGGATCAAACTCTTGGCTTAGATATTAACAATAGAAAAATTGTGTGTGATTCAATGCAACATGCTCATTCTTTCTGTCAAGCAGAGAAGCTGGCAAGAAAAGATACACGTAAGTATAAGGTAAGTTATAACAGATATGTTAAATATTATATATTAACTTTAATATTATATTTTCAATTATATATCTTATAATTTTTTAAATATCTAATATAAAATAATAGATATTAAAAATATATCTAGGGATAAATATATATTACATTGAAATATGAGTAGGTATTAGTTAATATATTATATTAATTATTAAATACACACACACACATGAACCTAATGACGAACCTTATCATAAATTCATTGAGAAATTCGAATTCAAATCAAATTTTATCATTGTCAAACTTGAATTTGAACTCGAACCATGTGACATTGATTGTAAATTTAGGTTTGCCCCTTGAAGTGTACCATAATTATTGGGTTCTTATCATTTTTAAGGCACAAGGTTCATAATAGAGTTATCCAAAAATTTGAACTGCCAAATCATATGCACTGAATTCAAACATATTTGAACACTAACAACACTTATTTTGTGTCTTAGCATCCAATTGGCCCATGACCTCTATTTCAAGAGCATGGAGGTTCATTTGTTAGTTATTTGCATAAGAGATGCTCTTGCAAATTATTTTTTTCATCAATTGATTTCCTAAGTGTCGTGGAGCACTTCCCTGTTTGACGGTTTTAAGCAAATTAAGCATGGTGTCTTGATCTTTAATTTGTTTGTAAGCATTTATATTAAGGTGTTCATCTTGGGTGAATATACCATGTTTTTTATAGTCAAAACCTTACTTAATTTGAATTTAATAACGCACATACTATGATGCTTGAGAGTGAGATTGAGATGTGTCTGCCAAATGTCAACATGAGCCATGAGGTCATGGGACTTGTTCATGTAATCATCGTTATCAGAGTGATCATAAGACTGACATAATTGTTCCCATCACATAAATTAATCTTTATAGTTCTTTAATAGGTGATGTTTGTTTTGCATGACCTCAATAAACCTTTGTCATGTTATGATAATGTCACATAGATCTTTGCAATTTACTTATGTGACTCCCAATTTCTTTGTAGGGTTAAGGACCTATTTTCAAACTGGATTTTTTCTAAATCGTCAAAACAATTAGCTTTGAAATATAATTGAAGTGCACAAATCCATCCATCCAGGAAATTAAGGAATATCTTACTTCAAATGTAAGGTCTTTAAAAGTAAAATGTACCTTGAAATAGTGGTGGAATCCAAATGAAATTGATCTAGATTGCATGGATGTGGTTTATGTTGGTTAGGATAATTCTTTCTCTAGAAAAGTTATGCACAGTGGTTAAAAATCTTTCCATGGTGCATATTTGTGGACTACATAATTAAGCATATTGTAAAAAGATTGTGTAATCAATCTCAATGGTATTTCTATTATTAGACTTTCATTTCATTAAAAGAAAACACACACAGAAGAAGTGGATTATGTTTCTTTTACAATAACTTTGTTGAAACATATATACAATACATATTATTATAACTTTATATATTTACATTTTACTATATTATAGAGTTAATTAAAACACATTTGTACGAGAAACAACTAACAGATAAATACCCAAAAAAATTACATAGTAAATATATATAAAAATCCATATAAAAAATTAACATATCTATAATTATAAATATTTAGAAAACATATTTTTTTACCTTCTTTATTTATAACCAATAATTAAAAAAAAATTGTAAATTGAAAAATTATTAAATTTAAGGTAAGAATTTAATTATTTTACTAAACTTAGAATTATTATTATTGACCATAGAAAAATTTTAAAAATGCAACCACTTGAAAATTTAATTATGTTGTTATACATTCAATTATTATTATTAACAATAGATAACTAAACTAATTGTTTACTTGTTTGAAGTTTATTATCTGCCTATACGCTTAGTTCTTCCTTAAGCAAATTGACCTGTAAACCGACCGAGTGTTGTAGGTTGCCAGAGAAATTTTGAAATCTTTTTTATTTTCATATCACAAATGAATGAAAACACATACATAAATCCATGTATCTTGTAACAGAATCTTGTGAAGGGTTTTGAAGTTTGAAAGGCAACTGTGGATTTTCTTTTAGGAGTTTATGATAAGGAATTTTTTGGAGACCTAGTTAGATTTGTAAAACTTTAATTATATTCCCTTCTAGTAAAGGCATTCGATAAATCTATGTATTATGTCGGTTTTATGGTTAACTTTTTGAGATATTTAATATAAAATTTGATAAGGCTATGTATTATGTGGGTTTTATGGTTAACTTTTTTAGATATTTTAATATGATTTTATATTTGTTTCAATTATATATTTTTTTTTAAATTAAAATGAGTTTTTAATTAATTTGAATATATAAAATCTAGATTTTTAACAAAAATATATTAATTTGAATTAGATTAAAAGAGAATTAACAAAAAGGAAATAATGTGAATACTAAATATTTTTAATATTAAAAATTTAGATTTTAATAATAATAATTAACTTCAATCACATTAAAAGAAAATTACCAGAAAAGATATAATGTGAATACTAAGTATCACTTATCTTACTATTATGGCATAGTGAGGAAGGGATGTCTTGACTCTGTCCGTAATGGCCCCTAGGTGAGCCTACTCAAAAGATGTGCTTCAATATTTGTCCGTAATGATTCCTAGGTGGGCCTACTCAAAAGATGTCCTTAAATATTGACTTTGTCCGTAATGACTCCTAGGCGGACCTACTCAAAAGATGTGCTTAAATCTTTGTCTGTAATGACCCCTAGGCGGACCTACTCAAAAGAAGTCCTTAAATATTGACTCTGTCTATAATGACCTCTAGGCGGGCCTACTCAAAAGATGTCCTTAATGACCCCTAGGCGGGCCTACTCAAAAGAAGATGTTCTTAAATATTGACTCTATCTATAATGACCCCTAGGCAGGCCTACTCAAAAGATGTCCTTAATGACCCCTAGGCAGGCCTACTCAAAAGATGTCCTGATGGACCCACTTGAAGAGAATTGAACCCACACCTCATGACAGAGTGCCAAAAACTTGGCAAGGGGCTTGGACCACTTTAGCTACCCATCTAGACCATTTGGAAAGCAAACTGTTGTATATACTTCTGATGTTATATTGACAACTAGAATATTTAATAATAAACTTTAGCTAAATTACTCCAATCAATTACTAATTTAAAAAAATAAAAATAAATAAATATTAAAACGTACCAGATGGCAAATTAAGATGATAGTTACCAATCAAAGTTGTTGACTGTTCCTCGCGAGTCTAGTGGACGTTTGCATTGCTATCCGAAGTGCCATCTCGGGTTTGAATGGTCGACCAATGGGGAAGATTGAGGACAAATAAGCGGTACTCTATAGTACTTACGTATTTTAAAT
>APFE031366039.1:31282-68383 GCA_000404065.3 Pinus taeda
TGGGAGTTTTTCCCCACAATCAAGCCCACTTAGCTTGCTACCCCATTTGCAAAACCTTAGCAAGTATTGTGCCTCATGAACCATTCAAGTAGAGATCCCTTGACTCTTTTTGAATTTAAGTATGGGGGTTTACGCAGTGCATTATATTAGATCATTTTGGGATTCAACTGCGTTAAGTAAGTCATTCACGTATGACCATTTCCATGAGAGGTAGTCGTAACTGACTAATTTCTCATGATTTTTGAATAGTTCACTTAGCACTAATTGTATCGGGTGATGCTCAGAGGGGTGAAGAAGTGGGATTGAAACTAGTGAAATGTGGAGAACGAATCACATAGCATCAATCATCACTTCCGGGGCTTGCACCCGGTAACCAGGACTACCCAGGAGGTCACCCATCCCAGAACTCCTCTGGCTCAAGCGCGTTTAACTGTGGAGTTTTTTCCACAATCAAGCCCACTTAGCTTGCTACCCCATTTGCAAAACCTTAGCAAGTATTGTGCCTCATGAACCATTCAAGTAGAGATCCCTTGACTCTTTTTGAATTTAAGTATGGGGGATTACTATCTCGAGAGCTAAGGGATTCTTCACCATATCATGTGAGCAAGGAAGACCTAGGAGAGGCTCAAGCTATTATGAAGAAAGTGCCATCTAGGTTAATTCATAACTTCAAAACAATGTTGTTGGGTTTGTAGCCAAGTACCCTGAACAAATATTGGTGCATGTGCAAGAGGAGCTGTTGAGATCAGAAAGGGAGGCCTCCTCACTAAGAACCTCCCTTTCTGATGCAAAAGTAAGAGTTCAGTGGGAAAGCTAGAATCTAGATATAGGGTTGATAAGGAGCAAAAGGAACGAGTACATGAAGGAAATAAATCTCTACTTGTAAATGAAATTTATTGTGGGAGGAACTCTTGGACAACTAAAAAGTGAGAAGAGACTTATTAAATACGTTGGACCACATGCAGCATGGCCACCTTAGACATTATAATTGTAGGTTGGAAGGAATGGACCAGAGACTAGCGTGAATAGAAATACACCTTGGGATTCCTCATGTTACTCCTAAACCCCTGATAACTCCAACGAATCTTATCCATGTTGATGGCTCAGACTCTGATCCATTTCCCTAAGATTATGATGTTAATTTATGTTGAGTATGGAATCATTCCTTCTTGTGTTCATGGAAATGATAGGGTAGTACAAGTTTTTCGTGTTTTCATGTTTAAGTCAAGTCATGCTAGATACTTTCGGTCACTTATGGTCCTTTGAAACACCCAATTTTGGGTATCATTTGGTCTCCTTGGCAAGAGACCGAAAGGGCTTATAAAATTTTTATGTAACTTTTTTCTTTTTTCGTAATATATTTCACCTTACACATAAAAAATAAAATAAATAAATAAATAGATAAATAAATAAATTATAATAATTTTTTTCTAAGTTATATATCTATCTATTTATCTGTCTATATCATCATAAATATGCATATCACATCAAAAATTAAAATACAAATATTTCTATGTATAGAGATGTGAAATTTATATAAATTTATCTTGTACTTTGTATCTACCAAGGGTAGAGAGTAATCAAATTTCTCGAGGTGCAAACCTTTCCTCAAGTTTTCTCTCAAAAAAAGGTTTGCATCTTGAGAGATTTGATCCTCTCAAAACTTGATAGGTCAAGAATATTACAACTCAATACCAAGGAGATAGGGTAATAAAATTTCAATCTCAGTCTCACATGTCGTTGAAAAACTAAATTCGTATGGTTAAAACAAGTAAACAATCTCACCCTTTTACATTTTAACTCTTCGATGATACAAGTACCCAAGGAGATTTTCAAGGCATTGAATCCATTTATGTATTAAAATGTATAATTTAAATAATGAAAAATTAGACATGGTGTGTGTGTAGAACTAGTATAGTTCCATCTTAATCATGAATGTATCAAGTGTTGAAAGGATCAAATCTCTAGAGGTGAAAACCTTTTAAATTTTGCATTCTCAAATGGATTTGCACTTCAAGAGATTTGATCCCTATTGGCACTTGCTAAATCTTTGGTTAAGATATATTTATATTGGTTTAATCACGCATATAACTAGTATAAATCCATTTTAATCATAAATGTATCGTGTTGAAAATTAAATCTCTATGTATAAATGTTTCAAGTTTTGCATTTTAAAAAGAGTTTTGACCTCAAAAGATTTGAATCCTTCTAAATATTTACTAAATTTATGATTAAGATAAAACTATACTCATTTAATTACGAATAAATAAAAAATTAATAAATTAATAATAATAATATAATATTTTTTTTGAAGATAGATATTACTTAAAAAATAATTTTTTATAATAAGTATATTATGTTCTTGTAAAATTATTTATAGTAAAATAATCATTCATTTTAAATTGTTTTTAATTAATCAATGTAAATAATGAACTTAAAACTAATCACAAAACTTCAAAACTTATAATAAAAATGGAAATGTATCTTTTTACCCATCAACAAATTATTATAAGTGACTAAATTTTATTTTGTCTAATGATATCATGATAATGATCTTGAAAACATAAGATAGAGTACTAATTTTGAATGATCTAACTTTTTCATTATTTTGAAAAAAATAATCGAAGTTATAATGAAAGTGGAAAATATTAAAACACCATTTAATATTAAACAATTTATCTTTGATATCAAAATTATAGGATATAAAAAGTTAGTATCATCAATATAGAACTTCTCTGGAATTTTGAAACATATGAGTCAATTGAATTAGGGAAAAGCTTGAAGCACATAGTTGGACCATATACAAAATTCTAATTGTAACGAATCTAAATTTATGTTTAAAACTCGTATATAATTCTGATTATATTTATGATTATAAAGAGAATCTCATTGATACAAGATTAGTTTTCTCAAGATGAAAAAGGAGTTGGGTAATTTTGAAATGATCTTTTCCTTGGTCATTGGAATTCAAAGATAAACGAAGTTAACATCATTATTACATGGAATTTTAATTAAATTTGAGATGATATGGGTTAATTTAAAATTATGGGAAACTTTTATGGGCGTTATTTTTTTTTTATTCGCAAAATGTTGATCATGATGGAATCTTGTGTTTGTTTTAAATTTGTGTTGAATTTTTATCATTTTTTTCCTATTAGTATTGGGTTATGTTTATTTTGAGGCCAGTCTATATGTTGGATGGAATAATAATTTGCTCAATAATGAGTTGTTTTCACGAAGATTGTATGAGACTGTTTCAAGTTTCGATATCTCAAAAGATGATATGAGTCAATTCAAAATTAGGGTAAACTTTTAGGGGTATCATTTCCTTATTCACAAAAAATTGATCATGATGGAACCCTGTGAATGCTTAATACTTTTGTCAAATTCTTATCATTTCTTTTTTTTTATTAGTACTAGGTTGTAGCTATTTTAAGGTCATCCCACATGTTAGATGGAAATGATTTTCCCAACAATGAGATGCTATCATCAAGATTGTGCAAGTCTTAGTGAATCTTGGATGCCCCTAAGAATGATATATGGGTCAATTCAAAATTATGCAAAACCTCTATAAGCATCATTCTCCCATTCACAAAACTTTTATCATAAGCCTGGCTATTTTTTTTTCAAACTATTATCTATTTCCCTTTTTTTGTAATTTGAGTTTTCTATTAATAGTCCATGAATTTACAATAGTCAAGAGTCATTCACTATCTCTAGGCTGCCACACAAGACACTTGACCAAAGACGGAATAATTGTTGGTCTATCATTGTTAAAAATAGAGTTGATGAAGAGAACATATAACATATAGATATTTTTGTTGCCCCATGCAGGAGAAAACCAATTGATTAAAAAAAATTATGGATAGTCCAATATGTCTCCAATGTACATGCCTAGCTCTAACAATATTTTTCTAAAATAAAAATGATTGTTCCAAAAGTGGAAAAACTTGCCTCTAGAACAAGCACCAGATAGACCAAAAATCTAAGCAGTGTAAACAACAATAACAAAGCGAAACTTATAATTCATGAAGACAAGGAGGTGTCTAAGTTGATGGGGCAGCCAAATCCCTTGTAATTTGGTGTCATCGAAGGGATTAGAGGCGAGAAAACTTCAAGGAAATCCATATGACCCTCCACATCAATCAACAACAATTTGAACTTCTCCAATTTGTGCATGAGATTGTCTTGGGCTTTCCTTCAATCAAAAATAACTTTCCCCAAGAGTAACTTAACATGCCAATAGAGATAAACAATATATAAGTAGTGATTTTGACGAATCTTGGTGTTCCTAGTATCTATGATCCAAGCTACAACAACATCCATAATCTCTGAGTCTAGAATTCCTTGATGCTCATGGTGCACTTCCTCCTCTACTGCATTGATTTCTGACTTGATTCCCAACACGATGTGAGCTTGATAATGGCAACCTAAGGACTTTGTGTGGAACTGAGTGCATTTCCCTCCTCCACTTCCATGTCCTCCACCTCCCCTACAATAGTGAGCTTGCTTGCAGGTCATAGAAGACATGGGAGGAATAATTCAACATTACGAAGAAGACTTAGAATAGAAGGTCATAGGAAATACAAACCGAAGAAGAGAAGGATACTATCCTAGAGGACTTGGGTTGAGCCTATTGTCACAGAGTTGAATCCTTCTTCCATTGTCAATTCCAGCGAGTGACGCAGGAGCATCCCAACTTCCAAGTCATTTTCAACAAATCAAGCTTTTAGAAGGCAAAGCTCAAAATAGGGAGATTTGACATTGAGAAGGAATTCTAATTCCTTATTGTAAATAATCTAAGTTTCTTTATTTATTATAGAAAGTATGAGTCATAATTCTTTTAGAACCATGGATAGAGATGAGTTGTTAGGATAGGAAATATCTTAGAGACCTTAGAAATTGTTGGAGTGATTTTAGGATTTAGAAAAATTTGCTTTGTTTCTAAATTCCATTTATCATTTTAAGCCTAAGGGCATCAAGATTTCCAACTGAATGTAGAATTACGCCATAGAGAGTGAATGGAGAAAAACATGAATTTTCTGAATGTATGTGTATACACAATTTTGATTAATGAAATAAAGCTTCATACATCTATTGTGCTTAGGAGTTGTCTTTGTATGAATGGAAGAATTCTAGTTTGTATGAAATCTAAAATTGGAAAATATTAGTGTCTGTGTGAAGTTGAGATTAATAGAGTTTCGGTAACTATGTAAGGCTCAAAACTGATGATAGACTAGCAATGTATTAATATGTCATGTGAGGTAATGAATCATGTGCAAGGATTAAAGGTAATTTGGGTTGAAGTGGACGAGGGAGGAATCACATGCATACTATTAAATTCATGTGTGTGGATTAGGGAATTTGTATGTGAAATAATCACACATTAAGTTTGTGTAAGTGTATTATATTACACAAAATACTGTATAAAAGTACATATAAGACCTCCATTATATAGCAATGGAGGACGACGATTGCCAGTTAAGGATAACTATGAAAACTGGGTAGATGCAAGTCCCTTTGTGAGTTTACAACTCAACATATTTAGCTCATAGGGAGATGAAGTGTTGGAAAAGCCAACTCTAACACCCTCCCGCATAAGAGAAACATAAGGAGTAACTAAAGAGAACAAAGAATGGGTCCTGACAATGAGGCCTTATTAGACACCCTGTACAAACTCTCATAAGTAGAGAAAGAGAGAAAAAAACATAGGAAAAAACTCCCCCCCAAAAGAGAGAAAGATGTCAATACTCAAATTATCATGGAGTTGAAATTGTAGATCCCATAACAATCCATTGAATGGAAAGAACATAGGCCCGATCCAATGAAAAAGTACGAAATGTTGAAGTACCAAAACTCTGAAGATGAGAGTCATGAAACCTCAAGGGGGTCGGTTGATCTCTGAAGTAGGATTGTTGCAGAGGCACATAGGTGGCAAACAATGTCAAATTCTCCAAAAAAATGCTTCAAGGAAACTAGGTGCTAGTAAAGAACCAGGACAAAGCTTCAAATAGAAGCAACACCATCAACCAACAAACAAACAATGAGTCCTGTAAGTATGGAAATTTGAACTAAAACTTTTGATGTTTTCTTAACACTATCACCATCACACTGGTCAAAGCAACAATATCTATCACTATCTAATTGCCTCCCCAAAACACAATTGTGGAAGGAGCGAGAATCAATAGTCTTCCTTGCCAACTAATTTCCCTCCTTGAAACACAACTAAGGGAACAATGGCAATCAACAATGAACTAATGCAACATGACGATATGAAGTCTTCAAGCATTGATTGAAATGACGCCATGACCATCCATAAATGATCTTGATGATCGACACTAGTCCACGATTCATTCTCTCACATCTCTTCTGTAACGATTTGAATGCATGACTAGTAATTGACCAATAATGTTAATGCTTCGGTAATTTGTTCTGATGAGGATGTGCATATAGTTGAAAGTTGGGTACCACAACATTTTCATCTGGAATGACATTAGTAGCCATGTCATCAATATGTTTATCAGGATAATTTTCTTCAAGCACCTCACAATCGGATGTAGGTGATGAGATAGCCATAGGACCGTATCCAATATCTACTCTTGATGCTTGCACTACTGGGTTAATAGGAGAAAAAATTCCATGTCCATTCTTCCCAAGTCCTCCAATATATCCCATTTTTCTCAACAATTGAGACCCAATACCAGTAGCATGGTTTTCAAAACTGGGTGTGACAATAGCATGTGATGATTCATGATCATCTGCATCAACCATCTGACAATCAATATCATCAAGTGTGGAAGAAGGAGGGTTTGACACCTTAACATCAATTGTCACCATCTCAAATTTTTGAAGACGACTAACTTCCAATTCAAGTTCCTACTTAGACTCTTGCAACTTTTGAATGACCTCATCCTTCCGAATCAACTGTTGAGACAATGCATCATAATCTTGTTTCAAAAGTTGATATTGTTCCAACATTGTTTCTTTTAAACAATCAATGTTCACAATGTGTTGATTATTTTGCTTCTTTAAATTTTCTGTTATTGAGTCACAGAAAGACTCAACTTCCTCCTCCAAGTCATCAAAGAGGTCAATCTTCTCTTGAAATTCATCTGCAGGCATCTAAAAATATTTCTCCATGGTTGGTCCAAATGTTCAATCTTATTGATTTTTTCAGCGATTGAAGCTTGTAACCTATTCTTAACAGTTGCATTCTCTTCTTGAAAAAGAGTTACAACTAATTGCAATTGAAGGACCTCTTTATGAAGTTCATTTTTTATCTTTTTTCTCATGAAGCTCCTGCAACCTTTTGTCCATCTTTGAAAAAATCAAATTAACAAAACAAAAATTGCTGCGAAACAAAGCTGACGATGACAACAATAATATATTTATACTTCCGATCATTACACAAATACAAGTGTTTCATAACTACCCACCATCAAAGCATCAACAAATTGACATTTAGTAATTCTTTAAAGAGCATCCTATACCATTGCTCTTAGTACATTATTAAAAAATCCTTAGAAAAATGCATACTCGAAACCTTTCCAAAAATCACATTTAAGCCAAAATGGTCTCCCATAAAATTGTTAAAAATAGAACCACATGAATTGATGCCAACTTGAATTGAGCACCAAAATAAAATTAGAGAATGCCACAACATGGTGCTTCTTCTTCAATCATGAAGCTTTGCATCACGAATGGAATCTGCGGCCTGCCAAAGTAATAAAATGTATGCTTCGAATTACAGAGACCATAGCTTGCTAAAAGAATTTTACTTTTGGCTTCCAGCTTTGAAACCCTCAAAATGCATCCATTCGGTAATTAAAAGCTTCAGAATTCGACCCACCGTCTCAGCTCCTTTGAGAGAGAGAGATCCGACTGTCTTATGAATCAGTGAATTATGTCCCAAGAAATCGGCCTCCTTTCTTTTTCTGCCAATGGAGTTGAAATTGGCCACAAATAACGGGACAGAACTGATTTGAAATCTCCTGGGAAGAAAAAAAAAATATATACATATATATATTTTCTTGAAATAGTCCGCTCGAAAAAGGGGTATTTTAATTGAATAATTCGGCCCAGCAAAGGGACCAGACAACACGGCCTTCCTTCTGGCAGTGACACATGATCGGACAACAAGAAGAGCTCGATTTCTGGCAATTCGACACTTCAAAAAATCAAATTTGACCTCTCTACTGGAGGTATGAATTCGACCTCCCTCAAGATAACAATTCAGTGCGGTAATAGTTCTCGAGGCTCGCAAACAAAAACCCCTTTGTCAGCGACGAGGCTATGATTTGAGAGCAACTGCACGATCTGACCCTGGAAACTGAGGAAATCGGTTTGGATTGAAGGAAAAACAGGTAGACGTGAGCATTGAAGAATGACACAGAAGATTTAGAGGACGATATGGATCGGCTAACTTCCTTTCTAGATGCACTTGGAAGTTGAAGAGAATTACGATATGATCCATCGACTACTTATCTGGATCTTGCCAGAACTGACTAGAACAATTTTCTGTGAGGCCAAAGTCCAATGAAATTGGCCAATCCATTCACAAGCTGTCGAAGAAAGAACAACAGAGCCTGCAGAAATCTCCTGAACCACAAGTCTTCCCACCAGTGTACAAATCTCCTTTTATAAGTTCAAAAAAATTAAGTTCTCATTAATAAACATCTCAAACTCATTGCCCAAACAGAAATGTCGAAGAATCCTTCAATAAAGACGGCTTTCTCAGGCCAGAATACACAAACAAATCCAGTAGAAGACCTCATTTACCCTGTCCAAAAAAAACTGATCTAAAAATGCTATGCCAGAGTGGGCATTTCAAATTTCATTCAAGTCTAAACACTCCAACCATATCATTAGAAAAATTAAGAAACCTCGAAAAAGAGTTTAACAGAGCAGGAATTATCCCTTCTACTACTATGTAAGAGTATTATATTACTCATAATCTTATTTAAAAAAAATATAGAAGATCTCTATTATAGAGTATAGAAGATTTCTATTATAGAGTAATGAAAGAAGTGTATTGTCAGTTAAAGATAATTATGACTATTGAGTAGGTGCAAGTCTCTATGTGAACTTATAACTCATTGTACTTAGCTCATAAAGAAATGAAGCATTGGAAAAGCTAACTCTAACCATCTATAAGTAAATCCTCTAACCATATATAGATAAGACAGGTAATGAGAATTCTCACTTATAAACAAAAATCGAATTTAAGCCAAGAATTTGACATAGGGTTGCTTGAACAATGTGTAGATTGAATCACTAGTTCTTATGATCGGCCGAATATGGTGGAAATTGGGTTTGATAACACGTGAATTCAAAGTAGCACTTAAGAAACATGACTATTGGATTTGGATGCAAATAGGGAATGGGCCAGAGTATTTAAAGATGCAGAGTACCAATATAATTCCAAGGCATGCGAAAGATATCCCAATTTAGAGGCTGTAAGTTGTATATTTTAAGGGCATTGCAATGGGGTTTTATTCAGAGTTATGTTATGCACTATAGTCTACAATTTCCAAGCATAAGGATAGGTGGAAAATTCATGAAGCGTAGCTATACTCAGGATATGAATTATACAATCATTATAGTTCTTGAATTCAGAACACAACTTATGTTATATGTGTCGATTGGTAAATACAACATATTAATGTAATAATCAATTGGAAAGGGGTGCAGAGCGGTCAACAGGTTAACTAAATCAACAACCAAAGGCGCAGAAGTTGTACACTATTCAAAAGAGCGTAACATAGGTAATGAGTGGTACACTATTGAAGAAGGATTTTTCTATCCTTCATTTGCTAATCTGTTAGCCAATTTGTTTCCTTGTCATTTGATATGAGAAGGTAGAGCAATCGATAATTGGAGGAGAATGATAATAATTTGTGAAAGGAAGTTTTCCAGTCTCCAACTATAAGAAATTTGGATTGACGAGGAACCATTCAATAGCTTTCTAATCAAATTGATGATAAGATGAATCTCCCTCAATACAAAGTTTGGTGAAGTTTAGTTTGATGCCTTAAGTTAGTCCAAATTCTCGACTGCATTATTGTTGTTGAGTCACTCATAGCCTACATAGGGATGGAGAATAACTCCAATGTCTAAGTGGAAAATTGTCCCCAAAGTTGGCCGATCTTGGGTCACCTTTCAAGACAACATCGAAATTAAGTTTAACAAATCCCATCAGAGGACATGGCCAATGCCGGGGGAGAGGAAGGCAAAGAGTGATTGATTGAGATGAAACACAAATATTTGAGCTTTTTCTTCATTCACCTATTAATATAAGGATGGTTGATGCAGGAGCATGAGACTTGGAGAGAAAATCTTCAAACTTATTCCAAAAATCCAAAAATATCTACAAGCAAAGGAGTGGGGTCCTTTAACCAGCGATTTCCATGCTTTTCTAGTTTAAGATAGGGATAGAATTAAGAATAAAAACATTCTGTAATAATCACTTGTGGATAAGAGATAATAAGTTTTATGCATGATTGTTTTAAAGCGCTATATGTAAAAGGCATGCTTTTGTATGGATAAGGACCGAGAGGGCTTATCTACTATATATAAAACGAAATAACGGGACGCTCAGAGTTAGAGAGTGCCCGAAAGTATTATCATTTGAGAAAACGTCTTTCGATGTATCTACATTGGTGGTTCTCTGTTAATTGATAATTGTATGCGTGTATCAGTTCAATTGCTTTCTTCTGAGTTTGAATATCGATGAATTAGCCTTATCTTCCCATTGATGTTTAGGCTGAAGCCTTTAAAATCGTTTTTCCTTCATATCAATGAGTGCAGGCCTCTTAAATCATTGTATAGAATTCCATGGCCAAAACTCTGATTTACACAGAAAATAATGAAATTACTTAGTCCGAACAGAGTTCTGGATTTGAAATTCTATTGATTTTGGTTCATAACCGTATCGGGTTCGAACCTTTATCGAATCGCATAACCATAAGTGGAGCGGAAGAGACCTTTGGAACCACCGAAGTCCGAACCCCGATAAGCTCAGACCCGAAATACTATATAGTTGGGTTGATAAGTTTTTGGGTTCGCAAGGTTGAAGCGGGAGGAGTCTATTGTGTGGACTTTCAGAATCGTCGATAGCGATTGCCGATAGCCACATGGCATATCACATCGGAAAATATCCATGATAAAGCGCGATAGTGTTGTCCTGACCCTTTGGAATAAAAGTCCATCAATGGTGCTAATTGTGTTTCAAACGCACAGTTGAAATATAAAGCGTTGATAGTTAATTCTTTTGAATTAACAATATAGTGATAATCAAGCGCCGATATTGTATTTTCATTCCTTTGAGAACGAAAGCCCTCCAGCCGTGTATATTGCATTTTCAATGCATTTTCGTTGTTTTAAAAGCAACAAGGCCTGTGGTATGATTTATGCCCGATAACAAGGGTTGGGGTGATTTCTAAAGGAAGAATGGTTATATGAAGGAGCAAGGGAATTATTATAATAGTTAGTCTAATAGTAAATGATTGATACACCAGTGGAAGCAGAAGGAGAAATTCATCCAGCATTAGAAGAAATTATCTCAGGTTTCAGCTGTTTGTCCATATCCCCTGCACCTAGGCCACCATTAGTGGTATCAAAGCAACCAACTGACATTGAATTGAATCTCAGAAGTAGGAGAAGGAAAGTTAATATGGCTTTCAGAGTTGGAAGAGGACGAGGACGTGGATGTGGTGGAAGAGGACGACCTGTTGCAAACACTGAAGTAATGGAAGTTGTACAATAGATGCAAGCTAGATTGGATGCATTAACAACAGGTAGGAATATAGATGATGGAGATGTTAGTGAACCTGAGGTTGAAGCTGCAGAGGAGGAAGTTGTAGCAGTTACTCCTGAGATGAGATTCTTTCAGTCAGTATTGAGATCCATATCTAGGCTAAATACCGAGGTTCCAATATATGAAGGAGGATTGAATCGAAAAGAATTAATAAAGTGGATTAATGGCATGGAGAAATTCTTCGATTATGAAGAAACAGAAGGTGAGAAGAAAGTCAAGTTTGTTGTCACCAAGTTAAAAGGCCATGCAACGCTTTGGTGGGACGGTGTGCAGGCAGAAAGGAAGAGACTTGGCAAGCAACCAATCAAGAATTGGAGCAGGATGGTAGCAAAGCTAAGAGGTAAGTTTCTGCCAAGTAATTATCAGCAAACCTTGTTTAAACAGATGCAGAATCTTAGATAGAGGTATTTGACAGTAAAAGAATACATAGAGGAATTCTACAAGGTAAGCGTAAGAGCTGGAGAGGCCCAGGATACAGATGAGAAGGTGGCTAGATATGTGAATGGCCTTAGGATAGACATTCAGGATGAGATAAGTCTACTGTCTCCTAAAACAGTAGAGGAAGTTTATCATATAACATTGAAAGTTGAAGGAAAACTCATGAGGAAGCAGTCTGCTAGAGGGAGAGGTACTTTCCGAGGAAGGGGAAGTCAAGGTGGTAGAGGAAGATCTACAGCACCTAAAGATGGAGCCAACAGTAGTTCAACCCAGCATGCACTCACAGGAGGTGATGCAAGAGGCAGAGGGAGTTTTTCTAGAGGAAGAGGAGGCAGAGGAAGAGACAGAGAAATAAGATGTTACATATGTAACAAACTGGGACACAGAGCTTTTGAGTGCCCAGAGAATACATAAAAAAATAAGAGGAATGCCATTGTTGCTCAAGCTGAGGGAGAAGAAACAGCAACAACAATGACATAAGAAGAAAATATACCAGAGAGAGGAGAATCTTTGGTAGTTAATAAAGTTTTGCTCAAGCCAGCAAAGGAGATAGTTGAACCATCACAAAAAAAGACTTTATTCAGGATAGTGTGTAAAGTCCGAGGGAAATGTTTCCAGATGATCATTGATAGTGGCAGCACTGATAATTTGGTCTCTACAGAAGTGAAGAAATTGAAGCTGAAGACAATGAAACATCCAACACCTTACAAGGTGTCATGGTTGCAAAAGGGACATCAACTGTTAGTAAATGAACAATGTGAAGTCAAATTTCAGGTGGGCAAGTATAAAGATAAAATTATATGTGGTGTGATGCCAATGGATGTGTGTCACATATTGCTTGGAAGGCCTTGGCAATATGAAAGAGGAGCCATGAATGATGGGAAAATAAACACCTACAAGTTTGGAAAAGATGGGGTCAATCATACGTTGTTGCCTTTGCAAGAAGAAGATGTACCAGGAAAGAAGACTAATCCAAAAACTATGTTATTAGGAGGAAAGGAATACTTGAAGCAGATTGAAGAGAATGAGGTAAATTTTGTTGTAATTTGCAAGCCCAAGGTAATAATGACTTCTACTAAAAAAAATTATTTACCCATTGAAATTCAAGAAATGTTGGAGAAATATTGTGATATTATTGTTGAAGATTTATCAAATGAGTTGCCACCCATTAGAAGAATTAGCCATCATATAGATTTGATTCCTGGAGCAAGTTTGCCTAACAAAGCAGCTTACAGAATGACTCCCACAGAAAATGAAGAGGTTAGGAAGCAGGTGCAAGAATTGCTTGACAAAGGGCTGATCAGAGAAAACTTGAGTCCTTGCGCAGTATCAATAGTGCTGAGTCCAAAGAAAGATGGAGGCCGGAGAATGTGTGCAGATTCAAGAGCCATCAATAAAATCACAATCAGATATAGATTTCCATTACCTAGAATTGAAGATTTAATGGATTTCTTGAGTGGAGCAAAGTATTTTTCAAAACTAGATCTTAAAAGTGGGTATCATCAAATAAGGATAAGAGAAGGAGATGAGTGGAAAACCGCTTTTAAGAAAAATGAGGGATTGTATGAGTGGAGAGTAATTCCTTTTGGGTTATCAAATGCACCAAGCACGTTTTGAGACTCATGAATGAAGTTTTTAAAGATTTTATTGGTAAATTTATAATAGTATATCTGGATGATATATTATTTTACAGCAGGTCTAAGGAGGAGCATATGAGGCATTTGAATTATGTCTTACAAAGGCTGCAACAGGAGAAATTATTGCTGAATTTGAAGAAGTGTTCATTCATGAAGACCTAGTGTACTTGGGTTTTGTTATTTCTGTTGAAGGGCTAAAGATGGATCGAGAGAAGATCAAGGCAATCATGGAGTGGCCTTCACCCAAGAGTGTTTTTGAGGTAAGAAGTTTTCATGGTCTTGCTAGCTTTTATAGAAAATTCATTAAGAATTTTAGTAAGATTAATGCACCTATTATTGAGACCATAAAGAAGGACAAACAACCATTTAGATGGACTGTTGAAGTAGAGAAGAATTTTCAGCTGTTAAAGAAGAAAATCACTGAAAAGCCTATTTTGGTTCTACATGATTTTAGTAAGCCTTTCCAAGTGAAGTGTGATGCCAGTGGAGAAGCAATTGGAGATGTTTTAAGCTAGGAAGACAGACCTATAGCCTATTTTAGTGAAAAGTTAAATGATTCCAAAAAGAAATATGCTTCTTATGATAAGGAGTTCTATGCAGTTGTGCAGTCATTAAAGAAGTGGAGGCATTATCTAATGTCAAAGGAATTCATCCTTTATTCAGATAACCATGCACTACAATTTATAATGCAGCAGCTAAAGCTCAACCAGAAACATGCTAAATGGGTAGAGTATCTTCAAGGTTTCCATTTTGTTTTGAAGCATATAAATGGGAAATCAAACAAAGTTGCAGATTCCTTAAGTAGGAAGGACCAACCCACCGTTGAAGCTACTTGGGTTACAGAAGACATGGTACAGAAACTGGGTAATTCTGTAGATGAACTCATGGACAGGAGCCCATGAAGAATTTTGTCCTGAAGATTTTGATGTAGGAGCATGAGAATTGGAGGGAAAATCTTCAAAATTATTCCAAAAATCCAAAAAAATCTACAGGCAAAGGAGTGGGGTCCTTTAGTCAGCAATTTGCATGCTTTTCTAGTTTAAGATAGGGATAGAATTAAGAATAAAAGAATTTTGTAATAATCACTCATGGATAAGTGATAATAAGTTTTATGCATGACTGTTTTAAAGTGCTCTATGTAAAAGGCATTCTTTTGTATGGATAAGGACCGAGAGGGCTTATCTACTATATATAAAACGAAATAACGGGACGCTCAGAGTTAGAGAGTGCCCGAAAGTATTATCATTTGAGAAAACGTCTTTCTGTGTATCTACATTGGTGGTTCTTTGTTAATTGATAATTGTATGTGTGTATCAGTTCAATTGCTTTCTTCTGAGTTTGAATATCGATGAATTAGCCTTATTTTCCCATTAATGTTTAGGTTGAAGCCTTTAAAATCGTTTTTCCTTCATATCAGCGAGCGCAGGCTTTTTAAATCGTTGTATAGAGTTCTGCGGCCAAAACTCTAATTTACACAGAAAATAATGAAATTACTTAGTCCGAACAAAGTTTCGGATTTGAAATTCTATTGATTCTGGTTCATAGCTGTATCGAGTCCAAACCTTTATCGCGTTGCATAACCATAATTGGAGCGGAAGAGACCTGTGGAACCGCCGAAGTTCGAACCCTAATAAGCTCGAACCTGAAATACTATATAGTTGGGTTGATAAGTTTTCGGGTCCGCAAGGTTGTCGCATCGCAAGGTTGAAGCGGGAGGAGTCTATTGTGTGGACTTTCGGAATTGCCGATAGCGATTGCCGATAGCTACGTGGCATATTGCATCAGAAAATCTCCATGATAAAGCGTGATAGTGTTGTCTTGACCCTTTGGAATAAAAGTTCGCCAATAGTGTTAATTGCATTTCAAATGCATAGTTGAAATATAAAGTGCCGATAGTTAATTATTTTGAATTAACAATATAGTGATAATCAAGCACCGATAGTGTATTTTCGTTCCTTTGGGAACGAAAGCCCTTTGCCCGTGTATATTGTGTTTTCAACACATTTTCGTTGTTTTAAAAGCAACAAGGGCTATGGTATGATTTATGCCTGATAACAAGGGTTGGGGTGATTTCTAAAGGAAGAATGGTTATATGAAGAAGCAAGGGAATTATCATAATAGTTAGTCTAATAGTAAATGACTGATACACCAGTGGAAGGAGAAGGAGAAATTCAGCTAGCATTAGAAGAAATTATCTCAAGTTTCAGTCATTTGTCCATATCACCTGCACCCAGGCCACCAATGGCCAATTAGAATGGAGAATAGTCTTCTTTAGACTTTTAAGAATGAGAGTCCATAGAGATTCTCCTGAGCACTGCATCCACACAAAAAATGAGCATTGCATCCACAAAAAATATGGGTTGTTACGTTCTTTCTAGATAGTGAAAAGAAAAAAATGGGAGTAAGATCCAAACCCTATTGATGATCGGACATGAAAAGGGCAAGTAATTCCGTGAAGATATATTGTTGATGATGATAAAAGGATTTATGTTGGCAGACTGAAATAGTGCCCTAGTCCTTAGCCATAGGTCTACCAATAGAGGGTAAAGAATGAAGAGATGTTCCCTTGTTTCCTAGTTATTTTGATCGCTAAAACATAATGAAGGAATTCCAAAGCTTTTAGAAATGAGTTTATCGTGTGTTTTTTTTAATGTGCAAGGAGCTAAAGAAAGTGGGAAATTTTTTGCTATAATTTATATCATTTCTTTCATGTCACTATTACTAAGTTGTGTTTATTTGGAGGCTAGCTCACATGTTGGATGGAAGAATGACGAGATCTTTTCACTAGGATTGTGCAAGACTTGTTCAAGATTGGATGTTTTTCACTAGGATTGTGCAAGTTTTGAACTCTTATCATTTCTTTTTCCTTTTTTTTTCACTAGGATCGTGCAAGTTTTGAACTCTTATCATTTCTTTTTCTTTACTGATACTAGGTTACACTTATTTTGAGGTTAGCCCATATGTTGGGTGGAGGAATGATTTGCCCAACATTGGGATGTTGTCACTAGCACTGTGTGAGACTTGGTTAGGCTTGGATACGTCTACCGATAATGTAATCCCCACAATTAAGTCTTACCATCAACCTATCCCCATGAGATTTGAACCTAAAACCTTATGGAAACTAAACCCTACACAAACCAACCAACTTACACCTCATAAATTTTGTTAAATTTTTATTATATTTATGATTAAAAAAAGTTAAATCCTTATCACATTTACGACTAAAAAATCGTTTTATTACCCCAAAAAAGGTAACTTATGGCATATGATAAGGAGTCTTTTAATATTTGTTATTTTAAAAATGAGAAGTAAGATCCCAACTAAAGTTGTTGTTGTCGTTCAATTTTGATAATATAATTTTGGTAATAAAAAAATATAATTTTAAATTTGTCATCATTAGAGTGAGATGAAATAATTTTAAAAAAATTGTGATCTTCATAAAATTATTGTATTTTTAGGCCGATAGGCCTTCCTTTGAAACAAGCTTTCGTCGTCCTTTTCTTTCCGAGGTTGACACTTGGCATCCTTCAGTGACGGAGTACATCTGACATCTGTGCACAGTTTGGGCCACCCGTATGCTGTCTACTGACATCTGTGCACATTTCGTCATGGTCTTCCTCAGTCAGTTACTCGTCATGGCCTTCATCCTTCAGTTACGGGCGAAACATGGCGGAAAATGGCCTTCATTTCTGTTATGGGCGGAGGGTTGTTCTGTTATGGGCGGAGGGTTGTTATGGGCAGAGAGCTCCAGAACCATCGTCTTGATTGTTACAAGTAATCCATTTGCTTGCGCTCACCTTTGCTCTAATCCTAGTCCTTACCTCGATTTTGTGGAGTACGCTATCGATCCTCTTCAGCAGCCGCTGATGGCGACGAAGTTTTTTGGGAGATTCTGGAGCCTCGGATGAAGAGATAAGTTTTTTATTTGCAAGAAATTGCCAGTGGATGGGAAAATTCAGTTTCGCTTTATTGAAAATTTTAATTTACTTTCGACAGGAACACTGGATCAACAGCAGAAGCGGGAAGGCAAAGTAATAAGCCCTAATCCCCAAAGACCAGAAATTGCTCCCTCTAATTACTGCCATCTCAACGTAATGTTCAGGGACAGCTGAGTTGGGCGTGCTCATCAGAAAACTCGCGTGAACGAAATAACGAACACACTGTACATAAGATATGAAGGCTACCAGGAAACAAATTAGCAGGCTCGCATATTTTAGGGTAGACGTCAAGGAATTCTGATTTCCGAAGAATATTTCAGTTACCAGACGGCTGGAGCTGATGCTGCTGTTGCTTTGTTTGGTGAAGGACAATACGGTGCCGATCATAGAACTGATTGTTAGTGAGAGACTGGCCAGATAGACCGCAGCAGATATGTTGCTTGACACCACTGTAAGAGCTATTGAGGTTTTATTCGGTACATCCTACAATTGATTGTTGAAATCAAAACCCTAAAAAACAAGGAAAAAATAAACTATGTATCTTGGGAAAACATAAGAAAAATCAGTAATAACTGTCCTGATTATTACCATCATCATCTGCTGTACCCAGACTCGTTTGTTGGCATTTTCGAATCCTGTGACTGTAGTATTGGGGTACTTCTTGATTCTGTAGAGGAGATAGAGATGGTACGCCACCATGAAAAGAATACCTGTGGGAACCAGCACCAGGTCCAGATTTGCGGCTAGGTCGCTCCAAAACATTTTGTCGAAACCCTAACGAAAATCTAGCCCTTGATGGATCTAAACTCCTGGCGGGGCGAGTAAGTTTGTTGATTCTCACTTAATACCCATACAGAAATGGGCGAAATAAGCCCACCGGTCCTTGGTGAGAAAAATACTGCAATTCACTTGCAGCTCCCTAATGAATTGAATTGGCTTAAAGGATCCTTTAAGAAGAAATGGAGTGGCATCAGGATTCAGCTCAATTGTTCCATAATATGATGAAAGTCAAAGTGGGATCGTCGATTTAAAAATTGGATGCCGAGACAAAGTTCGAATCCGCTGAATTTAAAAATCGCATGCCACACGTAATGGAATCCAATGATTTAAAAAAATATGGATGTCAGACAAAAATGAGATGCGTAAGTCGTATCTGTTACGTCGGAAGATAATCATATTTTAGAGTAAATTCACAATCATTTTGAAATAAAATATAATTGGGATGCCAAGGACGACTCTGGCATTCTCTCGCCCTTTAACTTCACTCGCAGGTGATAGAAAATAATGCTTGGAGATAATGATTTTTTAACTGTTGAGCTTCTGAGGACATGCTTATCTCTAGATGTAATCAATATTAAGGTACCTGGGCGGAGATCATGAATTTGAAGAGGCAGAAGTGCATCAACCTGATTCACATCGTCAACGTCATCCAAGATTACCAAGGCGTTGGAAGATTTGAGAGGGTCTATGAGCATCCCTTTACCTTCATCAACGCTGTCTACTGGTTGATCCAATCCAGTCAAGCTATTAAGAAGCTTTCTCTGCAACACATTTAAAGAACCTTTGGCAGCATGATCTCTCATGTCAAATAAGAAGCAGGATGTTTCATAATCTGAATTCTTGCGATTGAAGAATTCTTTTACGTTGTTTTTCCTGCGCCACCTAACCCCACGATCCCCAAGACCCCAGGTCCCTGCTCTGCCCCAGTTGCTGCAACAGCACTGTATCTTCAAAATGTTTGACCATGTCATCTAAACCTGTTGGATATTGTGCAACATACAAGTCTCGCTTTTTCACCATTTTGGACACAGACGTTCTACCACATTAGCTCGTCGGTTATTCAGAAAGAAAATAAAAAGAAGCAATGCTAGGCAAACCTGCATGGTCTGACCATCGTGGCGTTACCTTGGAAAAGTGATCATTCGTGGCAATTGAAAGCAGGTCCAAATGGTGGCCTCGCTCTCTCAATCATATTTATAAGCCACGTCCAATGAATCAGCCCTGGAATAGGTTGCGTCGTCGCACAACATAGAAAAGGGACCATCTGTGGTAATGGAAGGCAGCTCCAAATGATGGCCCTTCGCTGGGAAGGCTGCATGGTGTTACCATCGTGGCACTGCCAGAGAAGGCATCAATCGTGGCACCTGGGGGGTGGGCAGCCCCAAATAGTGGCCACGCAAACCTTACTAAATATTTTTATTATTTCTTATTTTAAACTTTTTTAATTTAGTGAAATGAGTAAAAAGAACACGAATATACTGTCACATCATAAGTTCAAAATTGGCAATATAGTTCTATTTAATAAAAAAATTCCAGTAGATGAAACATACAATACCGCTGACTAATTTACTTACGAAGTCACTTTAATGCCATGCTTTCAGATTTTCCAGGTTACTAATCCTATACTTTCAGATTATCAATAATTCCCTTCTTGTCCACCTATGGCTTTACATGCAATACCATCCTAAAGCGTTATCCTGTAGGTACACTTCATTAAGTTTCATATGTGGCCTATTTTGTGCCCTGGCTCACAACCTCTTGTTTCCAGTCTACTTATACTATTACACAACACTAGATATACTTGCACTGATATGTCCATTGATGGTACCTTCTTCAGCGATCTGTGGTCACAGCTTGTAGCAGCTTTAATTTTATTTCAAATGTCTTGACATTCTAACATGTTTGTTTGTCCTTTGTAGATTTGCTTGTCCAGTGTGCTCCAAATCTGTCTGTGATATGTCTAAATTGTGGGAGAAACTTGACCGAGAGGTGGATATTTTCGACAAGATGAACATCTTGAAGTCAACTTGCAATGGGTTGTATAAAGAGTAGCTTATTATATGTGTTCTTGCTAATTTTGATTTCTCATATTTCTGAAATTTTCTTTCGTCCAATGGCAATTGATTTTTTAAGCTTCTTGAGTGGATACTGATATTTTTTTTGTCATGTTGGTTGCTTTGACTCCAATGCCTGAAGCTTACAAGAACAAAATGGTAAGTTGTCTGATGTTAATGTGGTATAATTTGGAGGCATATTTTAGAGCCCATTAGTAGCGTGAGAGAAAATACCTCCCCACTTTCTCGTCGGTCATTTGAGCAGGTTTGGATCTTATGCAATGACTGTGGAGTAACTTCTGAAGTAAATTTTCACATTGTTGCACACAAGTGTCAAAGTTGCAACTATTATAACACCCGGCAGACCAGGGGAGGTCCTTCCTTCTGAAAGTTCATGTAGATCTCATCTTTGATATTCTCAAATGTTCAGATTCATGTATCCCTTTTTACCACTTGTAAGGTTTCCTTAGCACTGCCTAAGAATTCATTGTAACCGCTGAGTTTTTGCAGCACTACTCTACGATTGTTAACATCATAACAGAGTTGACATATCTCGCTGCTTGCAACTATGTTGACATAGGGGAATGAGGGAGAAGTTTCCTATCACATCCTTTACAGATGTTATGTCAAGAAAAGGGAAATGTATGTTTATAAACCGTCTTCCCATCATTGCGATGAAGCCCTTGGGAGGATTCCTTCTCACTTATTCCAAGCCCTATCATTCCAAAATCTATCTTTCATCCATCAACTCTATATATATTTTACTCCCATACTCCTAAAATTGTGAGCATCATGTAATCTACCTAGAAAGTTTTTGATTTGAAACTGAATCTGATACCTATCTTACTTACAGAAAATTAGTAATGGTTTAGAATGAAGATGGAGACTGTATCCTCACAAAGGGAGTACTATCTGAGAAAAAAAGTGATCTTAACAAAGGGAATGATACTGACTTGAATATTTTGTAATTGTGACCATTGACAAACCACTGGTTAAAGTAATTGTAAAAAAAACAAGTTATCGATTGGTTCACAAATGGTATTACCGACCTTTTTAAATTTGTTTGGAAGATCCTATGTCTTATATTCTATGATGGAATTACCTTGTCGTTCATATACCATCACACAGTGGAAACTGTTAAATTAATTAATATGTTTCCATAGTATTTAATACAACTGAAAAGCCTAAATGTAGTTTCATATATCTCGCATTTACTCAATCCGATTCAACTTATTAAGAACAGGGCATGGTAAACTCATACATGAACACTTAAACAACTTGAGATTTCTAAGATAATATATGTGTAACCAGAATTCCTTCCTGCTTTTTAGTCCGCACAAGATATTCTCGTTATTTGCTTAAATGCAAATATTGCTATTAAGTTACTATTAGCCATTGTAATGATACTCTACTATATCTTCCGAAAAGCCTGGCTTCTAATTACAAAACTAGTTCGAGTTTGCTATTTAAATTTTGTATTAAATTGGATTCCGAAACTTGTTAAACAATATCTGCAAATTCCCTGATTTATTATTCAAATATCCCCATGGTCTTAAGATAAATTAATGACTGAACTTCCACCCATTTCAATAGTTGGTTTTGAAAGGTTTTACAGTGTTGGACCTTTCCGGCCAGTATTAACGTCGATATTGTATTATGTTTATCGATTAATGGTGCTTTTGCTATGGTTTGATGATCTCTTAATCTTTATGTTTATCGATTAATGGTGCTTTTGCTATGGTTTGATGATCTCTTAATCTAATGGAATGTTCTTTTGCTTATTTTAGATGCTCAAATTTGAACCAATTTTTTATAGAGAAATTCAACAATTCTAATTTAATAATCCTATTGGCCTCTCTTTGTACCTTTTGGGACAATTGCTAGTTTAAATCTATTTGTTTGTAAGGTGATTAGTTGAGGCCTTATTATGGGATGTTTAGTAACTGCCATTTCTATAGTTCTAATTTTTATTTTTGCATGAATTAAATTTTTCACAGTAATTTCAAATTAAAGACTTAATAATTAAATAAAAACATATTTAATAAATTATAATCACAACCTATATATATATTATAATATATATAAAATATATATAATATATTATAAAATAAAAAAATACACATAAATTATCTATTATTATCATCCAATTTTAAGGTCATGGCCAAGCTAGACACCAAATTGGTGTATGAGACTTCTTTGTTTGTGGGACAAGGGACCCACCTGACTGTTAAGTCTACGAAAGCATACATATTCTACCCCTCTGGTTTTGAACTTGTGACTTTTTAGGAGGAAACACATGCTCATAACTAATAAACAATATTAATTAATCATGTTTCCTAATTTTTGGTGATGGCATTCAACAATACAATATTTTATAACTTTTTTGTGATTAATTTTTTGTCTTTATTATTTTTTTGTTTAATTAAACTATATTTAAGCTAAATTACTAACTATTATATAACTATTGTTATATAAAAAATTAAATGAATGATACACCAACCATCTTTGAAAATGATAAACATACATATAAACATGTAATTATAATTATAAGCATGTACACATATAATTGCAATACGCATAGTTTGAGCCAGTCCAATATCAAATATAAAAACTATATTGTTCAAACGAATGTGGATTGAATCTTTTGCTTCTTTACATTAATTTTTGTTTTTAAACAACCTTTCGTCCTTGAATTGAGGAATTGAAATATTTTAGATATATTTTGTACAGATATAAGGGAAAAATCCAAATTGAAAGGTGATAGCCGAATAGGGCTAGGGAAACCAATATCACTTTTAGTTTTGTAGCCAAGCAAATCAAACTATAAAACAAAACAATATTAACAAAAATTTTCCGGATCATGCTTAAAATGACTATTCAAAATATCTTTCCAATGAATAATATAAAAATATGAGAAATAATGCCAATTCAAAATTATAATGGTAAAGAAGAAAAAAACAGAACTAAGTATATAATTATATAATAAAAGATGATTTGTTTTATTTTTAATATAATTAATATTCATTTAAAAGAAAAATCCGCTGATAAATATATAAAGATACCAAATATAATTAATTTTAAAACAATATTTAGAACTTTTTAAATCCTCTGGGGAAGAATGGGGTTGATGGGTAACATAGGTTTTCTTTTGGCCGTGTGCAGGTAATTAATACTATATAGGTGGAGATAGTAGAAGGTGTGGTGATTGATAGGAGAGAGGTGAAGATATGAGAAAGTGTTGATGAGCATTGCAATTTTATATATTCATTAACTTGTTTTCTGGTATTAATTTTTGAATAATTTGTAAATTTAAAAATTATATTTTCAATAATAAAATAATCATGATAGGATAACAAAAAATGTTTAGATAAATTTTAATACATTTCCAAAATTAGAATAGTTATCTTCTTTTTTAAGTTTATAAAATCATATTAATGTGCCTAAAATTAAAATAATTTGGTTTGGAATGAATTTTATCATTTTTTCACATGAAGTGGTGCCTTACTTTAAAGGATTTTGTGATAAAGAAATTGAAACTCAAAGTTAGTAGTATCAGATAAAGGGGTTGGAAAGAAATTAAGTAAAATGTTGGTAAACTATTAAATCTATGTAGATGGAATTCCAATTTGACTTACTATTTTGTAAGCTTTCTAGTGCAAAAGATTAAGCTATATATAATATAGGTGCCTAATGGGATTTTCAAGACATTGATTCTAATTATGCATTTTTTAATTTAAATAAAGACAATTAGAACAAAAATATGGTGAACTTTTCACTTTCTGTCCCAAAGTAAATATAATGAATATATATTACAAAGAATGGCTAAAAGAAGTAGTTAGATCACTAAAGTATTTTCAATTTCAAATATTGTACAATTGTAGTGATATTGTAGTAAATATCACGCTGGTCTTTGACATAAATTTGAAAATTTTACAATTTTATGCATGACTTACCTAACAGTCCAGGAAATAAATTAATCTTTTGCAAATATAATATAATAATATTCACAAGATGAAATTCTACAATAATGAATAAATCTTGATTAGAAACCTAATTTGTTGGCAAATATAATAAAATAATATTCACAAGATGAGATTCTACAATAATGAATAAATATTGATTAGAAACCTAATTTGTTCAAATGTACAAATTAAAATTAAAATGTCCATAAAGTACATCATTTCAATGTATAGTTTAATCCTAATTGAAATTTTAACATAATTTCTCATTTATATTTTTTCTTAACCTCAACAAAAAATTTAATCAATATAAAACGTTGAACCATATCGCACATAACAACATATTCAAAATATGTTTGGGTGGAAAATATATATTTATACATATTCAAAACAAATAACTTTAAAAAAAAATTCATCAAAATGCTATTCAAGGTCTATTTATGGCATGAAATAAAAATATAGATTAATTTATTTTACAAAATAACTCCATAAGAAATCCTAACATGAAAATAATTTGCATAATAAATCTCTACACCAATTATCTACAACAGCACTATCAATAAACAAGTATGGTTTTCTTTCTCAAAACTTGTTTGTAATAGTTCCTAACCCTTCAAATCTATTATAATTGTTTGGAGAAACTGATAATTTAGAGAATTTGGAAAGTTGGCTAGTCATTAAAAAAAAAATCAAAAATACATTATTTCTTGACTTTGCAAAATAGACTATAGATAAAAAAATCAAAATATTCTTGAAAAAAATAAATATTTTAAACATGTTCAAAGAAACAAATTATTTCAAGAGTAAACTTGAAGCATTAAATTATTAAAAATACTCTTCAAAATATATTTAGTAATACCCGGAGAGACAATATTAAAAATTAATTAATTAATTATTGCTATACTTGGAATTAAATGAAATAGATGTGCATAATTAATCCTAACACAAATTGCAAATCAATTATTGACATGACCCTCTCCCTCCTTCATAGCAACCAATTAATAATAGACAATTACATATATGTATAGAAGTACAACACGCCAAGTGTAACAACCACAAACATTACCATCCAAATCCATACACAAAACAACACAAACCACTCAAAATATCCAAAAATAGAGATAAAAACCATTCAAGGCATTCAACACACTAAATTAAGGAAGATGATGATATGGTCAGGTTAGCAAAAAAAACATTATGTAAAGCCACCATAGAGCTTTTTAACAAGGGAAAAGTAAAACATGGTGTAAATCTAAACAAAAGTTTTAACAAGGATGAAATAAAGAAAAAGCAAAAAAATATTTAAAGTCGCCATAAAGCTTTTTAACAATGGCTAAACGCAAAAAAAACACCTACAAGCTTTGTGTATAATTTCTTGATTCAAATTTATGAATTCGCTAATCTCAATACAAGTACAACTAATATTGTATTGAAAAATTATTGCTTTAAATCCTCAAATAAATAAATAGATAATAATAATCATGTAAATTTCAAAGTATGAAATTTATCTCAAACATATACATAATAATGATAATCTAGAAGTGTGGCATTGTTGTCATCAACCAGAATCAACCTAGATCTATCATACCTTCAGATACTTGATAAACCTTTACTCAAGTTCTACACTCCAACAAAAAAAATGGATTTAGGTAAAGTCCAAAGTTAAAAAAAAAAAATTATTTCTGCGAGTTAATTTCAAAAAACATGTTTTGTTGATTATAACAAGGTTGGAAGAGTAAACAAATCTGGGAATAAGTCCTACTTTACTGAAATAAAAACGTTTCAACTTTAATTAATCCATACATTATTAGCATCTCTAAAATACAGACTATTAAATATTATCTATATCATATTATTAACTCAAAAATTTAATTGTGAATCTTATCTAAATTACCAGAACAAAATACTAATTCAACCTGATTTAAAAAATAAAAATAAATCAAAAAAATATATCTTGCTAATATATAATAATATATCTTATCCTTACTAATATCTTATATGTACCAATATATTTTATCATTTTATTGCATCCCGTCCCGCACATTTCAGAAATTAAAATTATTAAGATGATGAAGGTTCCTCGCGAGCGAGTTTGGTGGTTGATTATGGGAGCCCTTATAAGTGACGTCGCTAGTTTTGATGGTCAATTAACTATTTTTATTAATATTTTATATGTATTAATACCAGTAGGATTACTGTAAGTCGATCTTAAACACCAAAATTTTAGAAGCTCGAGTCGGTGATGAGATTTGCTCTCATCATTTTCCGGCACATTTCAGAAATTAAAATTATTAAGATCGTACTACACATTTCAGACATTAAAATTATTAAAATGATAATGGTTCATCTCGAGTTTGGTGGTTGATTATGGGAGCCAAATAGTCAAGTGAGAGAATAGACCATAAATAGGCTGTAAAGTTGAAATTTCAAAATAGATTTACCAGTTAAAATTGGACGGTATTCACATTTCCTATCAAATTTTCTCAATTTCAATAAAAAAAATTAATAATTTTATAAAATTTCAAACTAACGAACAAATCACCCTTCACTAATAATTTACTCATCAAATTCTATCCCACGATATAATTTAAAACCTATGGTATCAAATGTTTTATTTATTTATCATAAAAAATTTGGAATTATTTATCCTAAAAGAGTTTATATTTCTGTGAGTCACATTGCTTTATTTTTTTTTAAGAAAGGAAAAGTTGTATATTGATTATATTATAATAGTGGAATAAACATATATATTATGGAGAAAATTGACCATATTCTGGCTAGAAGAGAAAAAGATGAAGCTATACATCTAACAGATTCGTTCTAAAAAGGTTCATTGTCCGTATGTGTGGTGATAGATCAAAAATGAAGACTATTAGAAACATATGATTCTAATGCAGAGAGGAAAAAAGGTCAAAAACATAGTACCTGGTCATATGATAGAAATTAGTGAACGGGATCATGAAACATACCAGGATAGTTACGGATCTATATGCCCTGCATAGAGAAAAGTTGAATAAAGTATGTGTTGGATTCTACAGTGATGTTTAGGTGCCACACACCGCATTTTGATTGCAAGCCTTTCTTAGAAAGCTCATCTGCCACCTCGTTTTGAGAATGCTTGATATGAGAGATAGGAAAGAGTGAAGGCTTCCATAATGTTGAAATCTTGTGCAGCTATCCAGATAGATTGTCATTTTTTATAGACTGTTTTCCAGAAACATGCTCAATAATGATCTTGGAGTCCTCGAAAATTTGAATAGGGCCAGTGTCCAAAAAAGAGCAGAAGATGAGAAGACCATGCAGAGTCATGGCCTTAGTGTTGTTGTTAGTCCCAAGGCCTCCGTTCCAGTAGATAGAATAATGCTGGTCCTTTGCAATGCATAAGTAAAATCCACAGGCACATCGACCATCTTTTGCAGCTCCGTCAAAATGAGCCCGTGGGAAGATATATTGAGGATGGACATCTACCTTGGCATGTGGCTTCAATTGCTGGGGGATATATGGGATGATTGCGAGATAAAAGGGGATGATTTTGTCGAATAAGTGTTTGAAATCCTCCCTGCAATTTTGAAAGAGTTTTCTGTTCCGCCATTTCCAAACAAACCAGCAAACAATAAGTAGAATAGGCTACCAGATGATTTTCTGGGCACCCCACCATTCGAAAGCATCCATAATGGAGGAATGAGGAATGACAGTAAATCCAAAGTGTGTAGCCAGCTGGTTCCATAGGTTCAGTGTGAGTGGGCAGTTTAGAAACATGTGCATGTTTGTCTTCTGTCTCAGATAGACAGATTGAGCATATAGTTGGGCCATGCCAGTTCCATTTTTGTAGAGTTGGCCAAGTGAGGTTTTTAGTATGAAATACTAACCAAGAAAAAAAAGTGTAATTTTTAAAGGACAACCGGATTTCTAGAAAGTATTTGGAAATATTTTTTGAGAAAACTCATGCTGATCTATAATTAAGGATAGATATATTTCTCTAACCAAAACATTGGTCCTGCCTCTTTTATCTCGCCAGACCATGCTGTCGTTTTCCTCTGATCTAAATATCCCAGCATGTTTCATATCCCATATAGCTTTATCCCATTGAACAGCCAATATGTCATCGAGACCCAGCTCCACAGCAGATTTCCATCTAGGAATTGCCCCCTGCGAACCTTGAATTACTTGTGCCCAGAAAAATAAACCTTTTTGATGAAGTAAATTAGAAGTTGTTGAGGGAAAGGGGACTCCAACTCTACTCCCATGATAGGGCCAATGCCGATAAGAATGTTGTTTCTTGTTTAAAATTTCCATACCAGATTCTTGAAGAAGAAATGTAGCACCTTTTGGAAGCTCCTCTAGATCGCTGACCCTTGCGAAGGACCCAAAGATCTGTTCCTGTACCAATATATGAAATCTCTTCTCCCCAGATATTTCATTTTAATAGCGTTACTCCATAAGCTATCTCCAAAAACCGCTCTCCATACAGATTTACATAAGAGTGCCACACCAAAACGGCGAAGGTTCATAATGCCCCAACCCCCCATTTTTTTGGGGAGGGTGATGTTAGACAGTTTTGTAAGATGGAATTTTCTCTTCTCCTTGCAACCCCCCATATAAAGATGGCCATTAAACTGTTTAATTTTTTAATGATACCTGTAGGGATGTAATATAGATGTGCCCAATAGACAATAATTTGAGCAAGCACAGATTGAGTGAGAATCATCCTGCCAGCTAAAGATAGACATTTGAATTCCCATCCTGATATCCTTTTGTAAAATCTATTGGGGATCCAGGACCAGTCAGATATGGAGTAGCCCATGGGTTTCAATTGATAACCCAAATATTTCATACCTTCTTTGATAGATATTGCTTGAATCTTATAGAGTTGTGAAATGTAGTCCATATCATCCATATTGACCTTTCCATAGTGAAAAGATGATTTGCCTTCATTGATACATAAACCTATTGCCCTTTGAAAAGATATTAATATGTCATGCAAAATTTTCCATTTTTGCCTACAGAGCATAGCAAAAAGTAGAATATCATCTACGAATAGATTATGTGAAAAGGAGATCCCCCTGTTTATGGAAAGAGGTCTAACAGTCCCCGTAGAAACAACACTTCTTAGATGAAGGTTGAGAGTATCCATCACAAGTATAAAAAGAAGGGGAGAAAGGGAGCAGCCTTGCCGGAGATCCCTTGCAGCCGTGAAGAAAGTAGTAGGGATTCCTTTTATGAAATGGCGTAGTTGACTCTTTCCACACATGCCATAATCCAATTTGTACATTGGTCATTCAGCCCAATCTTAATGAAAAGACACCTCAGATAGCTCCAGTCAAGGCAATCGTAAGCCTTTTTGAGATCTATTTTCAGAATGGCAGCTCCAATATTTTTTGTATGCATTGAGCGTAAGCATTCTTGTGTTATTGCCACCGCCTCTAATATATTCCTTCCATTTAGGAAGCCATGTTGTTCCTTTGTAAGATATTGTGAGAGAATGCCACGGATCCTTTCAACAATAACTTTTGAGATGATTTTATAAACAGTATTACATAATGAAATAGGTCTGAAAGCTGAAAAAGATAAGGAACCTCTTTTTTTTGGGATCAAGGTAATATAGGTAAAGGAAATGCTATGACTAATTTTGCCCCTCATTCTGGATTCTTCAACCATCCCCAATATATCGTTTTTCATCATGTCAAAGAAATGGATGAAAATATCGATGGTCCAGCCATCAGGGTCAGGACATTTATCTTTTTTAAAGGATTTCATAACAGCTAGTAATTCTTCTTCGATACAACAGCAAATAAACGGTCGTTTTCTTCCTCACCAAACATACATGGAAAAGGATCGATTCCCCATATAATATCATTTATCTCTCTATGGGAGTCCTGTTTATATGCCTTCTGAAAATGGTTAACAACTTCTTTGGAGATCTCTTCTTGAGTGAACAGAAAGCTGTCATCTTCTTTCCTAATTTTCCATATAGAATTTGCTTCACATCTTTTGTTTGCAAAGCGATGGAAGAATTTTGTGTTTTTATCGCCTTCCTTTAACTAAGTGACATGACTCTTAAGTCTCCATGTCGCTTCTTCAATGGATAGTAACTTCTGCTTCTTTTTTTCTAGTTCCCAAAGTCGTGAGCGAACACTCCATGGGAGGGACTGTGTGGACATACCACAGGCAATGGATTCCAATTCTTTCTTAATGTCTTGAAGTTCTAAACAGTGTGATCGTTTTTTTATAGCCTGCCACTCCTTGACCTTTATCCGTGAACTCTTCATTTTTCCCATCAAATTATCCGAAGGGGAAGATCCAAACAAAGGATCAAAAGATAGCCATGTTTCTTGGATCATATTATTGAAGGACTCATCTTCAAGCCATATTCTATTAAACTTAAAAGGATAATTTTTTCGAGAAAACTGAACCAACCATTGTAATGAGATCGAACAGTGATCTGAGATAAAACTTGGGAGAATGTGTGAGCATGGAAAGCCAAAATTTTCCAACAACTTTTCGTGAATGATGAACCTGTCCAATCTTTTAGCTATATAAGCATCCCCCGACCTACCGTTGTCCCAAGTAGGCAATAAAGATTTTGGACAGATATCAACAAAGTTGAATTGCAATAAAGCCTCTCTGATTTTCTCACCGACCGGGTCAAATTTTTTCCTCTTTCCCCAAACTTCATTCAGGCCCAAAGTGCAGTTTAGATCACCAGCGATGAGGAGCGATTCAATTTCCATAATTCCAGAGGAAATGAAACAATTCCAATAAGAAGTTCGATCTTTATATGGCGCATAAACATTTAGAATATGGATCATGTTGGCTCTACCACGATATTCGGCAATAATCAAGATACCCTCAACACATCGAAAAGTTTTCATTGATATCCATCTCGAGTTCCAGAGAACCGCTAATCCACTAGATAGACCTGCCACCTTTGTAGCTGAAATGTACCAGGTCGGGAGCATCTGCCTGAAAAAGGAGATTGTATCCTGTCGAGCGTGCATGGTTTCCTGTATTAAGACTATCTTGTAAGGAGCAGAAAGAAATAAATCTTTTAGAGCATGAAAATTTGGGTCTGCCCCAAGACCCCTTATATTGATAGAGAGGATGTTAATCATTTGTAACTCTCCCCAGGCAAATTTGCTCTAAGAGGCCCGCTTTCAGGAAGATTGGAAATTGGGATGTCAATAAGAGACGATTCCTGATAATCAAGATTGGAGATGCCCTTCCTCCACCTGAATGACGACTGCCCCTATTTTGTTTTCAGCAGACAGTGATATTCTTTGCCGAATTAGGACTAATGACAGGTGAAGAAGACTTTCTAGGTTTATGAATGGTCAAGGGAAGCAATCTAAGAGATTCTCTCTGTAGAAGCATATCAAGGTCACTGCGAATGGAGTTAGTGGGGGATGGCAAAGGAGAAGTCGGAGGGGAAACCGATATCATGGGGGCTTTACCCTTGGAGAAAGGGAAGGAGCGTTTGGAGTTATATGGGTTGAGGAGGAAGCGGAGATATTCTTAGGGACGTGTCCAGATCGAACAGGAGATGAAGAGGAAGAGGGAATAATAGTTATGTCAGTATTCAGTTGGGGTAGGATACTCGATTTAGGAATAGGAGAAGGGAAGATGACAAGAATACCCTGAGATGGTTCAGGAGGAGGAGGGGGTTGGGAGGGAATGTCACAAACACCCACATTGTATAGAGTATCCATGGAAATCAATGTCGGCACAGATATGGGGGGAGTTTTATGATGCTTGGGAGAGAAGAAAGGGCGACGAGACGGCTCCCCTTATAGATCACGTGAAATGGAGAAACAGTGAGAGCGAGTAGGGGAGAAGATATCCACCAAAGGAGAAACTCTTTTATAGTTGATATTTTCCTCATCCCCATAGCTGTGGGACGAAACCATATTCTGAGATTTATGTTTCACCCTATATTCCTTATTCCATACCTTTCCATGCAGATGTCGAGGAAATTTATCTTTGAGGTGTCCCGTTTTGTGACAAAGGGAGCACCTGAATGGGACTCCCCAGTAATCAAGCCTTTGATGGGCAGATAATTCACCCCAGAACAGGTCAATGTGATCAGGAAAATCACCCCTATAATCTTTCTCAATCAGGATCCAGGCTACCTATTTATTTTTCGCACCTAGACATCTGGGGTTAACATAGACAAATTTTCCAATAGCATTTCCTATGAAGGAAAGAAATTCCTTCGTCCATAGTTCAATAGGAAGGGCAGGTAGTTTGACCCAAATAAAATTGTTCTGCGGAGTGTTTCGAAGAGGGTCGAAACCTATGTACCATTTGTGGAGAGCAAGAAAACTTCACCCGTGCACCCAAGGAAGGCCCCAAATGGCATTGAGGTCCTTGACTTTCAGGAAATGAAAGCTGTACCAGTGTTTCATCAGACGAACAATGGTAGGAGTGTAACCAATAAGGGGACGCCATCGAGAACCAAGCCACTTCCTAATCTGGTCATCTTCCATGTCAGGGAAGTGCCATTTGCCAATCAACCCACGCAATTGTAAACTTGCTATGTGATCTGTTAACATAACACCATCCAGGCATATCGCAGATGGGGGAGGGGTAATCTTGGCTGACCGATGGTGATGTTTGCTTCGGGGAACAGAGGGAATATCATCTCCAGGATCCTGAACATGTTGAGAGGGTAGCACGTGGTCCGCCAGTTTGAGGCCTTGATGGTGCCGAAATGTAAAGCTTCTGCTTCGATGGTAGCTTTCACTAGATCCGACGTGTCGGATTCAACATGGAGAATCTCCATCTCAGTAGGTAGCAAAAGCCAACTACCCAAAGGACGACTAGATAGGAATAATAAAAGAGACACAGGTCAATATAGACAAAAATATCATACCCCAGTTATAAAAGTTACCTCGGGATTTAGTCATCCGTCGAATTTATGGAAGAAAGTGACCCAAATCCCCGGGAGAGCAAGTCAAGTACCGAGGAGATAAAAGTTAGGACAAGATATCTCCAGGTATTTAATGGAAAAAGAAAAATTTAGAGTAAAAAGACCAAAAAAAAGTCAAAATGGTAATGAGAATCTACTTAGAGTAAAAAGACCAAAAAAAAAGTCAAAATGGTAATGAGAATCTACAGTTCTAGCAGTACGAATAACAGAGAATTATAGAAAAAAGGAAAATGACGACGAATGAAAACCAGAGATAATGAAAGCCCATAGAAGGAAGTTTCCCGATCTATCCGATAGGAGAGAGGAAGGAAATAGAAATAAGGCGGCACTCAAATAGAGTCACATTGCCTTATATATGTTTCAATATATCACAAAAAAAAATTATATTTATATAATTTTTAAATTGCTTGTTTTGTATTTATCAAAAAAATAGTTTATAATTTTGGTATTCTTTTTTAACTAAAGCTGAATTGGAGTCGAGATAAATTTGTTCACGAGTGAAAAGCTATGACCAGAATGGTCTAGAATACTGTTTTGTATATGTCACAAAAAAATTTTTAATTCTAAGACTCTTTCTGTATTTTTCATAAGAGATCTGGAATGTTGATTCGTATTGGTCATAAAAGAGTTTATAGTTTTGTGAGTCACACTGCTTTATATGTGTTTCCATTTAAATGTTAAGATATAATTTATAATTTTGGTGTATTTTTATTTTTATTTATGATGAAAGAATATTTTGTTCACTAATGGGATGATCCTATGATCAGGGTTGTGCGTCTGGTATTTGTTTTAATTTATCATGAAATAATTTATATTTGTTTTATATTTATGTAATTTTGATGTTGTTTTGCATTTGTCAAGAAAGAGTTTATAATTTTGGCGTGTTTTTATTTTTATTTATTTATTTTCAAATTAGGATGAATCTAATTTGTGGCTTGGGAAGAATGATATGTCCATGATTTGCCTATTAAGATTGTGTGAAGCTTTATTGCTTTATATTTGTTCCAATTTTTTTTACAAGGGCCAATCTCACTGCTAAACATAGGTGCCACACTGCTTTATATTTGTTTCAATTTCCATTATTTCATTATTTTTATTTTTTTGAAACTAGGCTAACCCTAGCGGGCCTTTCCCCATTTTTTTTCCGAACTAGGCTAACCCTAGCGAGGCTAGCCCCAAATAGTTTGATTCTCCCAAAAATAGCTGCGGTCCTCAACTCCTCTCCATGAATTTAAACCTTAAAAAAAAACCAAAACCCACATAAACTAATTATCCTACAACTCATAAATCAAAATTTATATTTGTTCCAATTTATTATGAAATACTTTATAGCAAGCTCTTTTGTATTTGTTTCAATTTATCATCAAATAGTTTATACTTATTTCATATTTATTGTAATTTGTCATCATGTATGTTTTATTTATACTTGTTTCATATATATTGTAATTTGTCATCATGTATGTTTTTTTTTGGGTTAAAATAGATACGAGTGACTATTAAATAGCTTTGTCTTTGTTTCAATTTATTATTAAATAGTTAATATTTGTATTTAGGAAGTATAACAAAATTTGGTTTGTGAGGTTTTAGTTATTAAATTATAAGCTTAAATTTTGTCTTGTATATATCATTCCATTAAACTTTGGATAATAAAAAGCACTCATTCCCATAAACTACATAATCAAGAAGCCAAAATATTAAAAGAATGGGTTTAAATGAATTCCTCCCATTTCAATATATGTCAGGGTAAGCTATGTTATGTTCTTTAGTTGTTATCGCATTTCGATTCAACCTCCCAGCATCAAGTTGTTAAATATAAAAAAAAGATAGTCATGTTCCCTTTGCTTTTCTCTAAGATTGGATTGATCAAAGTGGAGCCATTGCAATATCAAAATTAAACCAAAGGGTATGTTAACCAAAAATAATAAAAATTAAGATTGTTTTGTAATTCTTTTATGGTTAAAAGTAATTACACGAATAGGCATTGAAAAACACAATACATTTTAAAGTAATATCAATTGATTTAAGTTTGTAGTGGATAATTTAATTATCAATCATTGTGATATGAAATATTGTTTAAACAATGAAATTCAAAATTCAAATCCCTATGGGTCAAGCTAACAAAAAAAATAATAAATATCAACTCATTTGAGTATAGTAATATTGAACATTGTTATGAAACCAGCTCACAAAAAGATAGAAAAAAATAGTTGAACGCCTTAGAATTCAGCCTCTTTGAGGGGGCAACCTCCTTTACATTACACAAATGAACAATTCTTGGATGATACAAATGACAAGACCTCCTTTCTATACATAGGAGTCTAAGGGTCATAAATAATTAGAGCCAACATAACACTAATAATGTAAGGGCACAATAATAACAATAGGAAGGCCTCTATGGGCATCATAATAACAATGGGACTACCGGCACAACAAATAATAAGGGGGTTGTACTATAACAAAAGGGGTTACCCAGTATATACGGGCCAACATGCCCCTCTCCTTAAAAAAGTGTTGTCCTCAACGCTTGAGTAGTTCTTGATGCTTCTGTATAAAATTCTTGTCCACCCATGTGGAATATTCAGCAGGTAAGTTCTTCCACTTGATGAGATACTCTGAAATTGATTCATTTCGTAGCTATCGGGTTCTTGTTTTGTGACTACTCTAGGTTCCAATATGATTTTTCCTTCCTTTCCAAGTTCTGACAATATTGTTTGAATTGGGATTTTCTGCAGCTTTTGAATGAGTAGCCATACTTCTTTGTCCTCCTTCCATTCATCACTTGCTTCATTTATCCAATCTGGTTGGATAATAGAAATAGCACAAAACAATGCTTCCACATCCTCATCCTTTCTTGAGAGTGCATCTGCAACAAAAAATTTCTTTCCTTTTCTGTAGATGATGTCAAAGTCATAACCCAACATATTTGTGACCCATTTTTTATGTTCTTCTAAAGATGATATTTGTTCTAAAACATATTTAAGACTATCATGATCCATTTTACCTTGAAGTGTCTTCCATCGGGCAAGGTCACCATTTCTTAAGTGCATGTAGTATTGCCAACATTTCCTTCTCATAATTAGCTTGCTTGAGATGTCACCATAAAAATACCCAATCACCTACATCAAAACTTTTTTCATTGTTATGTTGATCTACTTGTTGTTTCATTCGATTCTGCACCAAAGTGGCGTTATCCTTTAAAAGTTGGAGAACTTGTCGTTGATGCTCGATGTGATCTTTCACTTCTTGAACCTTTTTCTTCTTGATATTTCCTTCTATCTTGAGAGTTTGCAGAGTGGTAATTTCTTCCAATGCTTTACAAGATATGGTCAGATTAATTTCTTGATGCTCGATGTGATCTTTCACTTCTTGAACATTTTTCTTCTTGATATGTCCTTCTATCTTGATAGTTTGAGGAGTAGTAATTCCAGCCAATGCATTACAATATATGGTTGGATTCATTTCTTCTTTCTCAATGTGATCTTTCACTTCTTGAACCTTTTTCTTCTTGATATGTCCTTCTATCTTGAGAGTTTGAGTGGTAATTCTTGCCAATG
>APFE031366039.1:80120-99387 GCA_000404065.3 Pinus taeda
AAAAGCAGACCGCTCTGATTCCACTGATCCGGATTTAAACAGGAACGCAATAGATTACAGAGATAACCATAAATACAGAGATGCGATAACCATAAATAAAGAGATGCAGCGGAAATAACACTTCATTTCATTAATGGAAAAATACCGAAATATGCTTGCAACCAGAATTGGAAATAAACCAGCTAGGACGATGGTAGCTTATCTCTGAGAAGAGATGGCTACATGCCTCTGAACTGTGTTACAATGAGGCTCGAAGGCCTATGTATTGTTGAGAAACAATGGAAAAACCCTTCACATTCCAAAACCTAACCCTGGAAGATGAAACGCCAAATTGTGGGCCCCGTTTTTGGGTAAGTTGGTACATCAACTTCCCGGGGTCGCGAATTGGTCGTCTTATCTACGTTTGACGTGCATGATAGCCCGTTGGAAAGATATCTCTGAGGACTACGATGGAAAAGATGATTTTTAGGCAAAAAATTGCTGGCAGTAGATTTCGCAAAAAAACGTCGTTTAGGGCCTCAAAACGGCTCCGGAAGTTTAGGACCCGAAAAACTGAAAATAGTAAACTGTGCTATAATTAAGGAAACTGAAAGAACTGAAAGAAGCACTAGAGGGGATCCACGTGGAATTAGCGGGTGGCCACCAATATCCACCTGGATCACAAGAGAGCTTAGTTATTGGTCTAGGGCTACAATGCCCATTGTTTCTCTACACCAAGAAAAATTCTCAGTGCTCACAGACTTTGTTAATACATCTAAAACATTCTTTAGAGTGTCCACCTTTACTAGCAACACCTTTTTACCTTTAACCATATTCCTCACAAAGTGATACTGAACATCAATATGCTTTGCCTTTGAATGATAAGCAGAGTTCTTTGCCAATAAAATTTCACTTTATTTGTCACAGTCTACCCTTATAGCTCACTATACCAACCCCATACTTGGACAAAATATCTACAACTAAACTACTTCCTTGCTTGCATGAGTGACTGCCATGTATACCTCTGTAATTGAAAGTGCAAATACATGCTGTCTCTTGCTCATCCAACTGACTGCTCCTCCAAATACGTTAAATACATACCCACATGTAAATCTTCACCAATCCAAATCTCGAGCTGAGTCTGCATAAAAAAATCCATGTATTTCCAAAACTTTATCCAATCCTAGTCTTCCTTGGAATCACAGACCATAATCACTAGTGCCACACAAATACCTAAAAACATGCTTCATTGTTGTCCAATGCTCCTTCGCTAGTTTTTACATAAACCTACTAAGTACTCCCACGGTATGATCAATCTCTAGTCTAGTACATACCATTGCATACATCAGGCTACTACTTACACTCACATATGGAACATGAGACATATCCTCTTCCTCTTCCTGTGCCTTGGGATATTGTTCAACAAATAAATTTACACCTACAGGAACATGAACCTTCACAAATGTGTTATCCTGCATATTAAACCTATGCAATATTGTCTCAACATACTTCCTCTGGTTTAACCAGAGCTTCCTCTTTTCCCAATCTTGTTTAATTTCCATGCCCAAAATATAGTTTGCAGCACCAAGATCCTTCATGTCGAATTTAAAGGACAACTGGATCTTCAAATCCTGGATAATTTCTTTGTCATTTCTAATAGAAATCATATCATCCACATATAATACCAAATAAATAACACGGTCACCAATTAATTTAAAATACACACAGTGATCTACTTTGCTCATTGTGAAGCCAAGTCCCTGTCTATATGTATCAAATTGTTGATACCACATTCTTTGTGATTGTTTTAACCCATACAACGACTTTTTTAACCCGCATACTAGTTCATTATTACCCTTTACCACAAAGCCTTCAGGTTTCTTCATGTAGATCTCTTCTTCCAGATCCCTATGAAGAAATGTTGTCTTCACATCCATCTGTTCAACCTTAAAATCAAAAGCAGCAACAAAAGATCAATGGATTGTGTTGTGCCCTTAAATTTTTCATAGCGCTATTGGAGTTTGCACGCTTCTGTTTCTAGCCTCTGGATGTTTGGGTCCTCCTGCAAGTGGGCCAGGACCTTAAACGATTATTCGAACAACTGTGTGCAGTTTTCTACTGCACTCTCCATTGTCGCAATTGCTTTTGTGACAGCGGTCGACTGCTGTTCCTTTACCTCTGGTGGTGTTGAAGGCTGAGCCCCCAACTGGAGCTCTGTAATCTACAGGTTCAACTCCAACTAAACACGCGCCATCTTTGTCCAAGTGTCGCGCACCCCTGTGGCCAATTTGCTGATGCAGACCTCAACAGGCTCCTCCTCCTGTTGTTGCTTCACAAATTTCTAGAGGGCTTCTGCGGTGACATCTCTAATTGTATCACCGATGTGATATAAGTCACACTCTGTCAACTTGATGGGGTCCAACGAGGTCTTGTTTGCCTTGTATTTCTTTATGGACCCTCCCTTTTCCAGCTCTCTTGGACGCTTAATGCGGCCGGACGTCTCCTGAGGGTCCACGCCGTGCTGCTTTGTGTTCTCCTTTTCGGTTTCAGGTGAAGGCGACTGTGCACCTTTGTTAGAGCCCCACTCTGCGACACCTGTCTGTTGTCCTACCTCCTTTCCTGTCTGGTCTACTTGGGCCTTCTCAGTGGCCTCCTTCTTCCTCTTTTTGATCAGCTGCGCCATCTTCAGCTTGGCCTCTTCCTTCTTCTTTTGTGCAGTGAACTTTCTTCCACCCACCACCAAGTCTGTTGAGGTGCACCATTTCGTCGGCCATTTATCCAACACCACATCAATGGCATCATCTGTGGCTAGGTATGGAAAATCGTACCACTTTTGTGCAGGATCCTTCTGCACCCTGACTGAAATCCAATGGAAATCAACCTTAAACTTGGGATAGCTCGGTAGGTTAGCATATACCATGGGCGAAAATCACGGCTTGCGATTGATAGCCATCCTAATATTCATTTCCATCAATATCCATAATATCTTGTTGTCTCAAACACACTCCACATCCTTGGTCACCCATAGAGAAGCGTACTTCGTTGCTTCAGGAAGGTTTGGAAGGACCGAGGGGAATTGGCTCTCCACTGGTAACTCCCACGCTATGAGCACAATCGAAAACAAGAGCCACGCATAGTGGAACGTCTTGCTTTGCTCTTGCACTTCGCGGCAGTTTTCCAGGAACTCTCTGTGAAGGTAGTCTGACCAGTTAAACTAGACTCCTTCCGCGCACCACTGTGCGAGCGCAACGATAGGCATCAATAGCTCATCAACGCGTCACTTCTACATCGCCTTCCTTGCAAGGATCTACATCGCCACCTTCACAGCAGGGTCACAGATGTTGGAGATAGCGTACCCATGCAACTTATTTACCAGTTTTAACTTCTCTTTTATTGATTCGGTGAGCGCCACCTTGCCACCAAAGATCATAGCTGGGTTTTCACCTATATGCGGCAGGCGTCTTATGCGGTGGATCAACATATCGACAATGGGTATTGGCTCCTCCAACCAAAGAGACTCATCATGTACTAAGCACGACAACTACTTCATAACCAAAACTATCACAGGGCTGCAATGATAGTGCGTCACCTAGAGTAGGTTGAGTAATCCTGCCTTTTCTACTCCTCTGAGCCACTTCCACGGCTCTACTGAAGTCATCCTCGTATTCATGTCTATGATGTGGTGCATCAATTGTTCTGTCGCTAGGAGCAAGAACTTCTCATGATTTTCCAAGTCCCAATCTTCGAGCTTCAAAATCCGCACCCGTGCCAAATGCAGACTGTCAAAAGTGATTTCATTTGGTAGCAAAGGGGTCTGCAGGGGATTCTTACTTTCATCAATTTCCTTTGGGACCTTGGACTTAGGCTTGCGCGGAGGGACATACTCCGACAACCGTGTAATAGGGTCTGCACCCTGGGCTTCAACCTCCTCTATTTCCACTCTCACATCCTCATCATCCATGGGTATGTCTTCAATATCCTTCTCTTCTGCTTCTAGGTTTATAGCCTTGCCTTTCTCCTAGGCAAGGGGCTTTGGTGCATTTCGTCTTAGCGACACGCATACCGGAATGGAAGTCAGCTTTCCCTTCTTTTCTTTCATGGTCTCCTTGGTCGGGGTTGGCTTCAGTCTCAACGTTCTCAAAGATTTAGGGACCTCCACCAATACTTCGGCTACTTCTAGGGCAGTTACTTCGGTCCCCATATCAATTTCCTGCACATTTTCCTCGGTGGCCACTCCTTTAGTGTTCATAGCTTCTACACAGTTTGATATGATGCTTTTCACCAGTGCTTGTGTCTATTTTGACAATTGTTCAAACGCTGGACTCGCTATCAGATCTTGAAAGCATTCACAGTTCATGTGCACCTGAAAGCGCAACAACTCAATTCTCAAAATCCCAAGTGTTTTCCACTAGGCAACCACTTGTACTTTATAGGGCAATTTGAATTCAAATTTGACCGTTCCCCCCATAATTGGTTCATTAATGCCGGATTTGTGGCAGATTTTCAAGGATCTAAGCCATAAATCTCGTCTTAAATGTTGGCCACCCACTCCATTTGACCTCACTTCTGCAATCTTTTCATGAACAATGAATTTAACGGTCACTTTCTGGCTGACCTGCATGATTTATCCTTGGGTAACGTAGCTCCCTCCACACTTCCGTGGACCCAGTGGTACGTCCTTGCTTCGCACCATCTTCCATCGTGCAGCTCCCCCACCCGGGAAGTGTATTTTATAGTCCCGCACCTCTTTTTAGCTACCTGGAGCGCTAAGACTGTGCCACTTTCATTTATTCACATGGGCGGACCGTTGGTGTATGGCTTCAAGCGACTACCATTCCCTTTCCTAGGAAGGGTTCTCCATTTAACTTGACCAGCTGGACCGCTCCTCCATCGGTAATCTCCTTAATAACATAAGGCCCTAACCAGTGCATCCTAAATTTTCCTAGAAATTTATCAAACTTACTATCATAAAACAAAACTAGATCATTTACCTTAAATTTTTGCAGCTTGATGTGTCGATCACACCATGCCTTTTCGCTGCTTTTGGACCTGCTGGTGAAATCCAGCAAAAAATCTTTCTTCTTCGAGCTCATCTAGTTGCACGAGCCTCGCTTCCAAGGCTCCGTGATTTGTCATACCTGTGAGTGCTACTATGCGCAGACTAGGCATGATGTAACCATAGGCATTATGGCTTCCACCCCATAGACAAGCCTGAAAGGGGTTTGTCCCGTCAACTTCTTGCATGTCGTTTGATAAGCCCATAATATTATAAGTATGCGTAGGTCCCAATCACTTTGCTGAGCATTGCAAACCTTGGTCAGTGCATTTTCAAGCACTTTGTTGAATGCCTCCATTGTCCCTTTCGCTTGTGGGTGATAAGGTGTGCTCTTCTGGTGATATACCTGAAATTCCTCCTTTAGTGTGTTGATCGTCTCAATCAGGAAGTGTGTACCACGATTACTCATCAAGATCCTTGGACATCCAAATTGCATTAGTACATGATCAAATAGGAAATTCGCAGCCATCGCACTCGCGTAATCCTTCACCGATTGCACTTATGCCCAACAAGTCAAATACTTCGTCGCAGTGATAATGTACCTTGCTCATGTATTCCCTTATGGATGAATGGGTCCTACAAAATATATCGCCCACTTCTCGAAGGGTTGCAACCTCATTTGTGGATTCAAAGGCATTTCATCCCTCTGCGATGGCCTGCCCGTTCTTTGACATACATCACACGCCTTGCAGTATACTTTTGAATCCTAATCAAGGGTTGGCCACCACAACCCTACGCGTAGAATCTTCTACGTAGTTGTTCTCCCTGCATAATGTCCTCCCGCAGCACCCCCATGAATGTCCATGAGGATGATACTTCTCTCAAACTCAAGTACATGCTGTCGCAATATCTCATCAATACCCATTCCTTCTTTTGTTGGACAGTGTATCCTTCCGGTGTCATTCCTGTAGTTAGGAAGTGTATTATATCCTCAAAATGACCATCCATGACACACACTGCAAATAGCTGTGTGTCAGGAAATCCTTCTTCCAAGTTAGTAGGTTCCTCCCATGTTTTGATCCACGACAAGTGTTTTGGTCCCGCATTCAATCGTCCTGGCTTCACAACAACTTCAAAATCGTACTCTTGGAACAATAAGAGTCATCAACAGATTCGTCCCCCCAACATAGGTTTATTGGCTAGGCTTATGGTGACACGAGGGCGAGTCACCATATTTGTGTTGGGGGCCTATTGGGAATGGGTTCCCCCAAGAGTAGTTTTGGGGCTAAAAGCCCATGTTTTGGGACAAATTTGTAATAAAGTTGTAAAGTCTTCGCATTTTCTAGTTGCTGAACGCGAAGGTGTCAACAGTCATAAAGGGTTGTCCATCCTTATTTTGTAAAGTATCAATTCGGCTATAAAGACCTACCCATGGTTCGCGGACCATGGGATTGTATAAAAAGCAGCTAAGTAAGTAAGCTCTAAGTAGTTAGAACAGTTAAGGAAAAAGAGTAATAAGCTAAGTAGAGTTGAAGTCTAAGTGTTTTCAGGTCTTAACATAGGTAGAGGCTCTACAGTTGAGTGCGCAGAGGCCTGGGGTAGAAGTCTGCAGCTGAGTGCGCGAACCCCTGCAGCTGTGTGCATAGGGTGGATAGAGTCTGCATTAAACTGGAAGATATTAGTAAAGAGAAGTATTCTAAAATTACTATGTATTTAGTCTCTGTTAATGCATCTGATTATATTGTGATATGGGTTTATTTTACAGTTTTTATTTGATGCACGAATGTATGTGATTATATGTGTTAACTGAACGCAAGTAAGAATATCAGTTTACGCGGCAGTAACTGTAATTGATTCGTAGAATAAGTAAAACACTTGAGATAACTTGGGAACCTATACAATACATTTTCATAGCAGCACGAAAATACCTGAACTGCTAGTTAGGGCTACGCGAAGGTCAATCATACACCTTCACGGAGGTACTAAAGGGTGGGATAGAAGGTAGATCGATAAGACATAAGGCTTGGCGACCTGCGCGAAGGCAGGAGAAGGGGGCATAAACCGACATCACGACCATCTTAGGGTGCGAAAACTTGGTTCCAGCATCCCCCCATACTGCTTCGGGTGAGACTTCGGTTCGCACTCCGCGAGCTAATGTCGAAAGGGCCAGTAGTGTAGGGATTTGTTTGGCTGACTAATGTTGAACCTGGATCAGGGCCCACAAATCCAACACCTACTGGAAAAACCCATGCCATGTGAACTAATGGCATTGGTAGTGGGAGCAAATGCTAATATCAACAGTGTCAAAGTATCTCTCTATTTTACTAACCTAAAGAATAAAATCAAAATTTCTCGAATAAAAACAAACTTTGATGACATCCATAGTAGAATAGGGAGTTTGAAAACTCCTAAAATTTAATGGGAGGAAAAAATTGTTACATATATGACACTAACAATGCTGAATATGGAAACCACATTTTCTTAGAGTGATATATGTACCCCGATAATAAATCACAATTTTAAGATATTTTTAGAATGCATACCTCACTAACCTTAAATTAACTAATGAAAACTATGGCGTAGTTTAAGAATGCTTCACTTAAATATTTTTGAGCACATAAATAAAATTCTAAAGAAAATAAAGTAATTACTTGCCCTTCCTTAGGTTAAATAAGAAAAGTTAGGTCTCAGTGAACGTTAATCATCATCATCAATAACAACAATAGTGTATTGGAAGCACTTCATAGTTTTAACTAGGTTAAAGAAGTATTGGAATTATGATTACACTGAGAGGGGGGTTTAATCAGTCTAATGGCCAATTTAATCAATTCAAAATGATTTCACAATTCATCATAACTGAAAGAATAGAAATGTATCAATAAAATCAATCATCACATCAATACACACGAACACCAAACATATGTGGAAACCCTCGCTGGAGAAAACCACAAATCTCCCGTTCTTCTTCAATATTTATTTACATCAATTTATAGGGACCAACCTGTAGGAAGGATCAACCCATAAGATTAACTTGTAAGCACCAACTTTATTTAGTCCCCAACCTAATGAGACACCAACCTCTGATGTAGGATCCAACCTTATGGGGCATCAACCTCTGATAGAGGCACCCACTACCTTCAGCGAAACATAATGGACCGCTTTTCACAATGTTCCAAATTGGATCCACAAGCTCAAAACACAATAAATTCCCCTTACAAATATGATCATATCAATGCAACCGCAAGCCATTCTTCAATCATCAATAGTAGCATCTTCATCATTTCTCCTTTTGATCTCCTGGACTAAACCTATTCATAAACTCCATAACATTTTGAAAACAACAAAATGAATATAGCCTCTTTCCCTAAAACATTTGTCTTCGTGACTTTTCATGTCCCCCTTTTAGATAGAAAAAAAAAATCTTGTCATTTACCCCTTTTAAAAAATCATTTTGGGCGTCAAAATGACCACACAACATTAAAAAATTAACAATTCGAAAAAATGATGCTAATGGTTTGACAAAATGCACCTTTCCGATCCATGGTATACATAATGCACCTCTCTAGCACACAATCGACAAAATTCACCTTTTTGGTGCACTTAATCTACCTACCAAAATATATTTCTAGTGATAGTATCAGATTCCAACTCGTGACCTCTACTGTCCAATGGACATCTAATACAACCTACACTACTTTATGTTGCTCACAATACCATGCGCTTAAGTCCCTTTTGGCTTCAGGTTTTGAGGTTTGTGATCAAGCCATAATAAAAACCACTAGCACGAGACATGAACCCAATACCACCTACATGAAAAACAAACTTGTCACCACCTTTGTTGCATAGTGTTGCTCGCTATGTTATGTACTCAGATCACTTTTGGCATAAATTTTGTTTTCAAACCACAATAAAAATAATAGGTGCGGAACATGAACCCGAGACTACCTACAATGAAAAAAATCCTAATAACATCTTTACTATAGTATCACTCGTTTGATACCATATGCAAAACATATATTATATCACCAAATTGCATGCAACCAAATTTTTGTGGTCCTCGACTAGTTTCAACCTCACAACCAAGCCACAACGCAAAAACTGAAATTACCTACACTAAACACGAATCCACATCTCATTGTTGTATCTAATACCGAGTTAATCATCTTATGTAATCGATTCACACACACACACACAAACACACACACACACATGTATATGCATGTGTGGGAGGGGGGAGCACTTACGAGGTTGACATATATGACTGCAAAATATGACCATGACTTTTCCTTTCTCATGTGATGGTGCCATATGACTTGGGTCTTAAGTTTCCATGGTCATTTGAATGTAGACATAAGCATGATGACACTATACCATGTGGGACCTTATAAGTGGTGCTATGTATCACCCAAATACCACCCACTTGGCCACCCAAATGTGCCAAATCAACATGTCATGTAGTAGAACTAAGTAATAACAATGTTAGTTATAGATATGAATAAAATAACCATGCAAACCTTAGCAATCACATTGGTCAGCTTCTCCAGCCAAGAAATATCTTTATTCAAAATTCCCACCTTAGGGATTAAACTCTTAGTCTAGACCTGAACAATAGACAAATTGTGTGCCCATTCTTTCCGTCAAGCAAAGAAGCTTAACTATATAATATTATATTTTCATTATACATGTTATAATTTTTTTAATATATGATATAAAGTAATATATATATTAAAAATATACTTAGGGATAATTATATTTTTACATAAAAAAATATATAAGTATAGTTAATATATTATATAATTATTCAATACACACACAAACCTAATGATGAACTTTATTGAGAAATTCGAATTCCAATTGAATTTTATCATTGTCGAACTTGAATTCAATCTCGAACCATATGAAATTGCTTGTAAAAAGAGGTTTCCCCCTCAAAGTGAACCATAATTATTGGCTTCTTATCATTTTTAAGGCACAAGGTTCATAATAGAGTCATCAAAAATTTGAATTGTCAAATTATATGAATTGAATTCAAATATATAACAACATTAACAACACTTGTTTTATGTCTTAGCATCTAATTGGCTCATGATCTCTATTTCAAGAGCACGAAGGTTCATTTTTTAGCAATTGGCATAAGAGATGTGCTTGCAAGTTATTTCTTCATTAATCAATTTCCTAAGTGTCATGGAGCACTCCATGTTTGAGGGTTTTAACCAAATTAAGCATAGTATTTTGATATTTAATTTGTGTCTAAGCATTTATATTAAGGTGTTCATCTTAGTTTAATCTACCATGTATTTTATAATCATGTCCTTACTCAGTTTGGATTTAATGAGACACATGCTATGATGCTCGAGATTAAGTTGTGTCTCCCAAAAGTCAACATGAGCCATGAGGTCATGGGACTTTCTCATATAATCGTCGATATTAGAGTGGTCATAAGATTGATATAATTGTTCCCATCACATAAATTAATCTTCATAATTCTTTAATGGGTGATGTTTGTTTTGCATGGCCTCAATAAACCTTTGTCATAATATTATAGCACCACATTGATCTTTTGATTCCTTTATGTGGCTCCCAATTTCTTTGTATGGTTAAGGACCATTTTTCAAATTAGATTTTTTCTACACCATCAAAGAAATTATGTTTGAAATATAATTAAAGTGCACAGAACCATCCATTTAGTCATTTAAGTACGATATTACGTTCAAATATAAGGTATGGATGTGGTCTATGTTGCTTAAGACAATTATTTCTCTAGAAAAGTTATGCACATTGGTTAAAAATCTTTCCATGATGCGTATTTATGGAGTGCATAATTAAACACATTGTAGAAAGATTGTGTCATCAATTCTAATAGAATTTCTAGTATTGGATTTCCTTTTCATTAAAGGAAAGCACAAACAAAGATTAGATGAGTGAGTGGATTATGTTTCTTTTACAATATTGTTGAAATAGGTATACAATGAACTTTATTAAAACTTATGTATTTACTTGATTTTCTATTATTGGATTTCCTTTTCATTAAAGGAAAGCACAAACAAAGGTTAGATGAGTGAGTGGATTATGTTTCTTTTACAATATTGTTGAAATAAGTATACAATGAACTTTATTAAAACTTATGTATTTACATTTTTCTATAATTATAGAGTTAGTTAAAGACATTTTGTGCTCTAAACCAAATGAGAAGCATTAAGGGGGATATTTACCTTCTGGAAAATGATGTGATGATGAATACATAAACCTATATAAAAACTTTAACATATCTATTTATAAATATTTGGGAAAACATATCTATTTATAAATATATGGGAAACAAATTTTCATACTTTCTTTTATTATATTATAATAGAATTTGATTAACTAATAATTAAAAAAAAAATGGAACACCTTAAAAAATCATTGGATTAGGTATGAACATTTATTTATGTTATTATACTTTGACGGTAGATAAATAAACTAATTTTTGACTTGTTTGAGGTTTATTATTTTTTATAGGTTTAAAGTTTCTTCCTTAAGAAAACTCATCTATAGACTGAGCGTTGTATTATCTGCCTATATGCATATAGGTTCTTCTTTAAGCAAATTTATATATAGGCCAAGTGTTGTAAGTTAGAAGAGAAATTTTGAAATTTTTTCATTATTTTCATATCACAAATTAATAAAAAGATATAAATAAATCCATGTATTCATTCTAATGTTGTGAAGGGTTTTGAAGTTTGAAGGGGGTGTGGATTTTCTTTTAGGAGTTTATGATAAGAAACTTTCTAGAGACCTGGTTAGATTTGTTTAACTTTAATTATATTCAGTTCCAGTAAAGACACACATAAGTCTATTTATTATGTTTTTTTATGGTTAATTGTTTTCAGGTATTTAATAATACTTCATATTGCTTCAATTCTAAATTAAAATGAGTTTTTAATCGATTTAAATATCTAAAATCCATATTTTAACAACAATAACTAACTGCAATTAGATTAGAAGAGAATTATTAGAAATGAGATAATGTGAATACTAAGCATCAACATGGATCATGTTATCACAACATATTATTTCTAGAGATTCAATTATTTCAATTTTCAAAATTTCTCATTTATTTGGGTTCATCAAGGAACATGTCTGAGTCATTGTGACAAGGCTTGAAGAGTAGGTAACCCTTGGAGGTAAACTCATGCTATCAGTGAATATTATTTGTAGAGATTCAATTATTTCGGATTTCAAAATTTCTCATTAATTATCTGGGTTCAATTTTAAGGGACATATTTGGTTCATTGTGATAAGGCTTGAAGAGTAGGTGACCCTTGGAGGTAGACACCACTTTGGTGGGGTAGTGACATCTCAGCTCTTGTTAATTCATAAGTTATTGATATATCTAGAGTGCATGTTACTCGAAGGAGCTACATGCACTGTTGACTCAACATATGAAGCCTGGCCCTAATGGACCCAAGTAGAATTGAACCCACGCCTCATGAAAAAGGGTCAAAGACTTAGTAAAGGGGGCTTCAACTACTTAGACTACCTATCAAGATTATCTAGAGCGCAAACTATTTTATATAATTTTGATGTTATATTGACAACTAAAAAAATTGATCATAAACCTTACTCAAATTACTCCAACAAATCACTCATTCAAAATATCATTTAAAAATATATAATAATAATATATATATATATATATATATATATATATATTATTCCAAAATAAATGATAAATTGAAATGATAGTTCCCATGTTTTAGATTTCCAGTGAGATTCCTTGAAACCCAAACAATGAATTTAGATGTGTATTAATATATTTTATTCTTCCATTGCATCAGGTTCCCATATTTTAGAAATTAAAATTAAAAGGTTGATAGTTGTTCCCCGCTAGTCTGGTGGTTGAATATAGGTCTGTCATAAGCCTGTCACGAGTATGAATGGTCACCCAATGGGGAGAATGATAACAAATAATAGTACCCAACATTTATATAGGTTGTACCTATTCATATTTATTTGTTTCGATTTATCACGAAATAGTTTATTCATGAGTTTATAATTCACATGTATTTGTCATGAAAGAAATATTTTATGGTTATTCATATTTATTTGTTTCAATTTATTATGAAATAGTTTATTCATGAGTTTATAATTCCTGTTTGCCACATTGCGTTGTATTTATTTTAATTTTATTATGAAATAGTTTAGGCCATGCTCCTCTTTATTTTTTGAATTTATCATGAAGCAGTATATTTGTTTCATACTTTCTGTAATGCTCTTTTTTTGGTCATGAAAGAGTTTATGATTCCTGCGTGATACACTACTGCATACTCGTTTCAATTTATTATGAAATAGTTTATGCTAATTTATTATTATGTATATTTATTTTGGTTATTAGACAATTTTGTATTTGTTTAATTTTTTTTTATAGAAAAAAGCGAAAAATAAAAATTATATTTTTTTAGACATACTCAATGTGTATGTATATAGAATCAGATTGGTACATGTTGATTACAAAGAGAAAGTTAAAAAGCAATAAGAAGTTTCGTAAAAAGAAAGGAGCTTCAGAATATAAAATTAAGAATGACAATAAAAAGACATGAAGAAATTAAGGCTGATTAGTGCAAATCTTTTCTCTTTTGCATTTCCGCATATGCACATTTTGTCAGCCATCGGGATTCAATTAAAGTAGGACCAAAGCCAATCCTTGTCTCACATGTGGGACTTCTTTGTCGTAATCAAAGCTTTCTGAGACATGTTCTCTTTTGGAGCCCCCCATATCCATCCATTGTTAAAGAGCCCACATGCTCCTTTTTAACCAGTTGTACAGTGCCAGTGATTAGTTGTATCGTAGTGTCCCCATCTTAGATGAATCCATGCAATTCTATGTCATTGGTTTCTTGATCATGATGACATTCTTTGTTGTCATCTTATTCATCTTGAGAAGGATATTTCTCTTAGAACTACCAACCTTTTATTTTGTTTTATTTCCTCTTCTTCTTCCTCAGATTCTTCCTTGCCCGAGGGCATGCCTACTGTAAATGGTTTGTCTGAAAACATACATGACATCTAATTGTTGTATTTCCATAGTCTATAATTTGCAACCATTGGAATTTTTGGCATTTTAGATTTATATGATCAGGAAGTCCTTTGTTGAGATCAATCTCCACATATATTCTAGCATAAGTGGAGATACTAATTTTTTGTTCTCTCTAGATCCAATTGTTTAAATTTTTCGAGTGTGTTGTCGATATCTTCAATAAATTTGAATGGAAGGGAAATATTTGAGAGCCTCACCCAAACCGACACTCTAGATACAACCATAGATTTTGCATCAAACTCAGGGAACCAAGGTGTAATGAATAGTTTGGCTCTACCCCAAAACTAGGCCCTTGCATTTAAAGCATAATCCAAGTCCTTTTGTGTTTCAAACTGTACCATGAACAAACCTTTTGAGCATAAAAAAATTCTGAAATTCAGAGTCTAAGTGGCAGAAATCCATTGATTGAGTGCTTAAGTTTTTGGCCAAAAACCATTAAATTTGCATATGTCTATTTTAGATTGTAAAATAGAGAACAAGGAATTTACCTCAGGAAGGTTTATTTCCATGGAAGGAGTTTTTTCCATTTGTTCAAAAATATATATGGACCCAAAATCTTTTGAATTTGTTTTGTTGGGGTTGTAACCTTCCTTTGGGAAACATCCTTAAAAGATACAAGAGTCCCATTAGCTGATTTTGCACCAGGAGCACACCCACAAAGTCTTGTGTTCAAAATGCTTATTGATTTTTTAGACATATTATGATCTTGGAGTTGGGATGACTCTGCTAAGACCTTCCCTTCAAATTGAAGGCTTTTATAACAGTATAATATGCCCCACATTGCTTCAATGGACTTCTTTAAAGAACATATCGAAGAACTATTGACCCATAAGAGTTTAGATTTCCAGTAGAAATTCTTAATAAAAGTCTAGAAAGGGGGTAATCTTACCATTCCTAAGACAGAGATATGGTGACGGTTGAGAAGACACCCATAGACGCACATGGAGTTCATTCGCCCAGAGGATCCTGTGATAATAAATTCCTCTAAAGACATCAACATAAAAAATAATCCATCTAGGGCCATAGGAGAGCCCTTTGTCCCTTTTCAACTCCATTGTACAAACGAATGGGAAGAAATAAAGGCTAGAAACCCAATGATGGTTGTATTTATTTCATTTTTTATTAAATAATTTATATTTGAATTTATGAGATATAGATTATTTTGTTTGTGTGAGTTTTAGTTTTTATTAAATTTTAGGTATAAATTTGGTCTGGCACAATCCCAACGTGTTAATGTATTATTCAATCTCATTTATTGAAATATCATTCTTCCATTAAACATTTTTTTTTTTGTAAGCTAAGGAGAGACAATTCTTTTATATTACTTCGAATTGAAACCACTACATTTCCATGGTGGCCTCAACCTGCCTTGAAGGGAAACTGGGTCTGTTGGCCACCTTAAGTTTTTGACAGCCATCCAAAAACCAAAAATCCTGATTCTTCTTGTCCATGCTAAGTATGCTAAACATTCATAAAGACTACTACAATTCCTATTTTGCATTGTAAAATCAAACTAAGCACTGGAACTATCTTTTAACTTTAACAAAACAATATTTTAACCTTAACATAACTGCAACGAACATACCCTTGTCCTCAGATGTTTCCCTCGGTTTTCTTCTGTCCATCCTCTTCCTTTGTACCCATGATAATCTTCTCTATTTGTTGTTGAATCTCATCCAATTTTTTGTCCTGCATCATCATGGTGATCTGGATGTTTTTCAATTCTCTTCTCAGATTAGGAATTCCTTGAGATAATTCTGCCATTTCTGCGGCAACTTGCTCCATGGCTTTTGCCAACACCCTTTTCATCACCCAGTATACATGCAGGGCTTGTTTGTACAATGTCATGCATCCTCTTGTATTTCCTGGATCAGGTAGCAGGTATTCCCAATCCTCCATATCTGATCTTGATTGAGCTTGGGATGCTTCTTCCTCCAAGTGTTGTATTATTCTCCTGATGTCCTTATTAGTATTTTCACAGTAGGCTTGCTCTGCATACTGTATCCTTTTCTCCATAGTTTTCCTGTATTTTCTGGCTGTTGACGTTTCCCTCTTCTCCCGTTTCCCCGCTGGTCGCCCTCTTCCTCTGCTGCATCGTCCTCGTCCCTGGCCTGCTCTTCCTCTGCCCCTGTAGCTTCCTCCATGTCCCTGATCCTTCCCGCTAGAGGTATTACGAAATTCTCCTTCTTCCTCTTGCCCCGCGCTTCTCCTTTCACCCTGCTCCCTTTCTTCTTGAGTTTCATCCTTTGCTATACCCCCAACCTTCCTGACCTTCTTTCTTTGCTGCTCGGGTCCTTTTGAGTCTGAATCGAACATCTCCACGTCATCCTCTGAATTAGTCTGAACTGTCTGATATTGTTCCTCATCATCTCCAACCGTTGTTTCCTTCCCTTTTCTCCCCGGGCTACTTCGACCTCTAATCTCCTTTTCCGCCTCTGCTCTCATTCTCCTCCTGGTTTCCATTTGATTTCTCTTTTCGCCTCTATCTGTCGCTTCTCTCTGTCCTCTCTGCTCTCTTGTGGTTCTGCCTAATTCTTCCACCACCCTCTCCCTTCTCACGCTCTCTGCTATTCCATTTATCGGTTGCCTTAACTCGTTTTGCCTACCTCCTTTATTATATTTATTCTGCAGTTGTTCCTCATTGCCCTTCCCTCGAGCCTCCTGCCACCTGCCGCTTTCATGATAACCCACCTCTCCTCGTCCTCCTTCTGCGCCATCGTACCTCCATTTGTTCTCATCTGCCTTACCTCCATCACCTTTTTTCTTCATTACTACCTCGTCGTCCTTCCTCGGGGTGATATCCCTTCTCCTACTCGCCCTGTCCACCTTCATCATTGCCCAACCCACATTTACCTTGTCATTGTTCCTGTCCTGACTTACGTTGATTGCTCGGATCGCCGTCATTCTCACCCCGATCAGGGGTCTCAATGAGTCTAAATTATTGTATTGTGGTTTCATTATGATCTTGATTGATTATGATAGTTAAATCCTCCCACCCCGGCTTATTCCTTATTGTTGTCCAGCTGCTGTCAATCTTTTCCATCTGTTCTTTACTACCCTGTTAGCTAAATAATCTACCGCCTTATTCCCTTTTTATCTGACATGACTAAAGATCTTGTATTCTATTCTCCTTATAATTTCGACCAGGTCTTGAACAATCCCTGCCATCCTCCAGCTTCTGGCTACTTGCTCCCATTCTTTTCCGTTGTTGAGTTTTCGTAGCATTTCTACTGTTATCTGTGAATCACCCTCTATTTCCAGATTCATGTACCCATTTCTTACAGCTATCCTTAGTCCTTGATAAATAGCCCACAATTCTTCTTCATTATTTGTCATTTCGCCTCCTCCTTCCACATAAACCCATCTTGTTTGGTTCTTGCAATCTCTAAATATTCCCCCAAAGCCAGCGGGCCCTGGGTTCCCTTTTGAGGCCCCGTCAAAATTCAGTTTAATGAACTGCGATCTTGGATACCTGCACTGATCTGGGCTCTGATTCTGGGCTTGTTGTTTTTTTTCTTTTTTTGGGTACATCATGCCATAATTCATATTTAGTTTCATTAGGATTCTTTCTTCTTCAGGGTTCGCTTTCCAATCATCCTCCTCCCAGGTCTCTGCCAAAATGGTCTCTCTGATTGCATTTTGAATTCCTTTCCACACCTTTTCTGTAGTATTGATCTTATCCAGGAAGATCCTATGATTTCTTTCCTTCCAAAGATGCCATATTACAAACCCTATAGCTAAATTCCAGGTTCTCCTTACAACCTTACATGAGAATTGTCCCTAGCCCCATTGAAATATAGTCTTTTTGATGTCGCTGGGGTTTCTGTTGGACTTGCCGAAGAGACTTCTAATCTCTCCCCACTGATGTTGGGCGAAGGAGCAGGAGTTCAAAATGTGTTCCTGGGTTTCTATCCCCATCCTACAGAGGCTACATCTCGATGGCCCCAAGAATCCTTTTCTCTGAATCTTGTCCCACGTCAGGATCCTTTCTTTTCCGGCTAGCCAGGCGAATATCGCTATCTTTGGCCACCACTTATTATTCCATATTTCTCCCCATTCTATTGCTTCTTCCTCCCTCTCCTGGTGGGTTGCTAAAGAGAATATTCGGCCCCTGTCTAGCTTTAATTTTCCTTGATTCCATTTCTTTTATATATTTTCTTTGTTGCTCCTGATCTATATTCTCGTCCCATTCTTCGGGTTTTCTCCACTTTCTCCATATTTCGTCTGTCTCCCCTTCTATCCAGTAATCTCTTACGAGTTCTCGACCCACCCTGACTGCTTCTTGATGTATACTCTGAAGGCTATGTATACTAACCATTTTGTTTCTTTGCTGCCATCCCTCTTCCCAAAATCTGGCTATTCCTCCTCCTCTTATTTCCCAGAAGGAATAGTTGTTTACAATGTGTCTATTTTGACTTGCCAATTCCTAGATTGTAGAGCCTTTTGGGGTTTCTTCTATTCTCAGGATACCCTCTGAAGTTGTAGGCATATTATATTTTCGAGTCCAGACTTTCTTCCACAAATCGTTTCCTCCTCTCATCCACCTCCACCACAGCTTCGCCCCTAACACCTTGTTCAGAATCTCAGGGTCCCTAAGTCCTAAACCTCCTTCTTCTTTTCTTTTTGTCAAGTTTTTCCAAGAAACCAGAGCCCATTTCCTCTACTATTTTGGTCCACCCCATATAAATTTTCCATAGATTTCCTTCATTTTATTGCATACCCCTTTGGGAGCATGTAGGAATTTACAGGGTAAGTTCCTCAGACAGAAAACCAAAAGGACACCACTCACAAACAGATCATAGATCAATACACCAATATTTTGACGTGGTTAAAACCCTCAGAGAGGGAAACAGTCCATAGCCTGTGCCAATGTGGCTACTACAAGCAATTTATTAATAAAGGAATGAAAATTTATATAAGCTTCTCTCATGCACGGTGAACCTACAAATGACCCTCCATGCGCTTTAAATAGAATTCATGGACCAATCGGGTGTCAAGCCACGGATCAAGTGTCGGTAATACTGAGGAGAGAATGAACGTCGGATCACTACATATCGTGACCGTCGGATTGTAAGTTACAAATGTACATAGTAAAGAAACACACTTTACCTAACTCTATACTAGACCAAGTTATACTTTACTATTCCTACGTGTCGGAATATCCTAACATCCCCCCTTAAGAACAACTTGGGATAGGATTGAAGGATTTACAA
>APFE031366042.1:8675-49379 GCA_000404065.3 Pinus taeda
TTTATTATTAAGGGACATTACATACTCCCCCACTTTAAGGAACTTCGTCCCGAAGTTAAGTTAAATTATTTAACATTTTATTTTGTTTGTTATTACTTCATGTTTTCCCTACACCCTCTGCTGAACTAGTATAACCAGCAGGCATCAAAAGTTTTCACAACACCCGAGATATCCCAAGGAATCTATGTCATTTTTCCCACTTTTGGAATCAAGCATAAGCCTCCTCGGTCTGTATCCTAGTCCAAGTCTAGCCCCAAGGCTTGCACCTGACTCAAACCTCATCTGCCCCAAAGGCAAGCATCTGGTACGGTACTCAATGACTCCGGGCATCTTGTAAGGTTAGCCCACTCCCTCCACAACTCACTAAGGCGCACAATCCTAGGCATCGAAGTCCTTACACCCTCACCAGACTTCGACATCCCAATCCAGTAACAGGCACCTAGCTTAGAACATCAAGCACTTGGCCTCCTCAAGATGGTCCCATAGCCCTTCAAGAGATATCCATCAAGAGCTACACAAGACAAAGGAACCACTAGCATATGTAGTGTTGATTGAGTTTGTCCCCAACCCATATGTTGTTACTTATTCTCCCTCATGCGTATGGGCTCGCATGAGATCATCAAATAAACCGGCCCTCTCAGCCCATTTGTGGAGTCCTGTCAATCATCACACCTCAACATGCAACCAATGCATTAGCTATACCATCATAGTATCATCATAAAATAATCCACATGCCAAGTCTTGCATGTCATCATGAGAACATTCATCATTGTTAATCACAACATTATGAATAATAATGAACTGCATGCTCATGCATGTCATAAATTTGTACGCAACTATCACATGCTTCACCTCATGAAATACCATCATAAGTTATAACATCAACATATTTGCATCAAAGACATATCATGAATTCAAATAATAAACGAACCACATGTCAATAAACCTCATATTATAGCATCATAATTCCTATGCCATGTTATGCATATCATATCCATCATGAGTATTCAACATTAAATACCTATCATCACGTAGTAAATGAATATCTCAATATACCTTGACATAACATCATAATGCATATGCATATCATCATCATCATAAGGATACATCATCATTATAATAACCACATGTGCATCATTATCCTCCTACCATTATATCACGAAACCTCATGTAACATTATACGCAACATCATAACAGTTAATTAAACTAAACTAAAATCATAGTGTACAATTTAGATGTATCATAAAGTTTAAACAATCAAACATGATTTAGATGCTCCATAAAAGTATCTGTCTTAGCTAAGTAAACACTCCTAATTAGTTCACCACATCTTAATCATCAAGGATTTGTTGTCATCGTTAGAAGATCATATTCAGAGAGTTGTGTTCTTGCAATAATAGACCAGAGAAATGCCAAGCAAACTGTTATTGCTAAAGGAAAATCCAACCCAAATAAATAGTGAATAATATGATCAGCCTTCAAGGAATGTTATGTCTGTGTTTTTAGATCAGATTGAAACCATAAAATAATGAACAGATGCAAGTGGACAGAGTCAACAATTTTTCCACATAAACAACGATCATCTAAAGGTAATAAGATAACATAATTTATACCATTGTGAATTGGAATAGATTTCACTATTTTAGAGCACTTCAAATAGTGACGATATTACAAATGTCAACATCAATTATCCAAATACTTCAAGCACTATGTAAACTGTGTTGTAAAATGACTTGGTGGTGAGTAGTTAAGAAAATACACCAATATTAAAGATTTGTTCCTTCACAAAAACATGCCAGTATACCATATCAATAGTGCTCAATTTTTTTAGGGAAAACACCATCCAATGTGGATTGAATCATGTCAGTTGGTGCATTGTTCAATCACAAGAAATGAATGTTTAGGATGTGAAATTCAGTTGTTTACAATGTTCAAAAATGACCATCATTCAAGATATGTTTAACATCATAGCATGGTATCACAAGATTCTCAATGAAAATTCATGTGAAAATAAGCTGATAGATAGAAAATATACTGATCTTTCAGAGAATTATACATCGTTAATTATGGTTAGATTATCACCATCCACGAGTTTATTGAGTGTGACCATAACGAGAGATCAAGAATTCAGAATTTCTAGCCCATGAGGATGTAGGAAAGCATGCACCTCAAATACCCTTTAATAATTCGCAAATAAAACCAAATCATTCACAAAAAACTCTTGGACAGTGATTCAGTAGGCCTAAACAAATTTGGTGGGTGATGTCAGGCTTAGGAAGCAAAACATCCAGATGAAATCAATCCACAATATTAATATGTGAAAAGTGTGTTCAATGTGAAAACATCTCCAGGATTGTGAGAATAAACTATATGACCATGACCTTTTTTCTATTCCTTAGACTTAGATGTTGTCGTCCTTAAAGAAACAAAACAGTCACTTGAACCAATCAATTGGTAGCATCCATTAAAAGGTCATTGAAGCATTATAGGGTCTGTTTGATTCTTAATGGCGTTTGGATGGAAGATGTTGCTGAAAAGTATGAGTTAGAACATGAACATCCATTCATAAATAAATTACTGAGCTCAATGAGGAACAAGGCCGATATTCACCATATTTTTTCCAAACTTGAATAACAATAACTCACTTGAAATGACAACAGACTATGCATCGAGAAATAATACACTATAAGCATTCTTATCATGAATCAATTTCATATTCTTATATAAACAATGAATATCAACTATGTACAAGATTATTCAACATCCATCTAAGATCTAGGATATCCCATAAACACTCTTAGTGTTGTGTTCTCAACCAGATGTCAAATGCTTTCAATAATCATTTTCTCTTCTTTCCATAAGAAAGTTCAAAATTTACTGAATAGGCATAGTCATACTACCAATATGCTATAGTTTTGGTATAATCTCTTTACTTCCAAGTTTCACCCAATAAAGTCATAATCTCTAGTTAAGTTATTCCTAGTCTTACTGTCACTCCTTAAATTTTTGTTTCATTTCCAATACATTGACTTATGCAATCCAAATTACATAAATAATAAACTAAATCACATAAGACTGAAAATCCTATAAATAACTATCTGATAAGGATTGAGAAAGTACAAACATTAGTGATTAAGGAAATGGGAAGCTAAGTATTTTGAATTTGCTTGATTAAAAACAAAAAAATATAACAAACAACCACATTTGATGGAAAAACAGAGGTCAATGACTGTAAATTCGCCGACATCAACTTAATTAAAAACAAGTCTCACATGACATCAAATTAAAAAAAGAAAAAAAGAAAAAATAAAAAAGAAAGAAAAAGCCAAGCAAGGTACATCACTTAATAATATATAATAATAATTAATAATAATAAAATAAATAATAAATATAAAATAATATAATATAATATTAAAATACAAGAAAATAAATAATAAATAGTAATTAGTAAATAAATAATAAATAATAATAAAATAATAAATAACAATACTAAAGCTCTAAATAAATATAAATAGAAATAAAATAAGAAAACAATAAAAATCAGTAAAACTATCAAAAAGTAAAAACAAAAGAAATAAAACAAGAAAGCAATAAAGTTGCATGTTGACACATGGAGTGTGTGCATGTGGTTCCCCTTCCAATGTTTCCTCTATTTAATAGATGGTGAGGAATATAAGAGGGATTCGATCATTCCATGATTCCATCATCCATTCTCTTGGGAGAATAGTGTTGTGAGACAAAGGATTCCCTGGCAGTAGTACATTGATTGAGGGCTCAGGGGTGGCCAGTTGCAGCAAGATTTTGTGCAATTGAGCCTACAGTTGGGTGGAGAGTCGTCCCCAAAACTTTGTTGCAGTTAGCAGCATTCAACTAGCGTTCAACCCTAAAATCACAAGTGAGAAACATCATCGCCACAGGTAAGTTGTCTCTACCCATATATTTTTGAAATTTGATGTTAATTAGTTGATAAATTGTGCGTTGATTATAAATCGCATGATTAATCTAATTAATTACATGCTTTTATTTCGGGGTTGTTACATATGGTATCAAAGCGGGTTTCAACTCTGCGTGACCTGTAAGTAAAATTTTTAAGAAAAATACTAAATTATTTTTTTCCAATTATTTTGTTTGTGATGATCAAGAAAAATTTAGACAAACTAAATTTGAGAGAAATAAATACAAATCTAACCTTCTTTTTACAATGATTATATATATATTTTAAATAAATTTAGATGCATGGACGTACTAATTAAAAAAGAAAAAGAAAAAAGAAGCCAAGCAAGGTACATCACTTGGCGAGGACTAGTCTATTAATGTAGATTCAAAAATTATAGGGGGGCTCCATTACTCTTTGAACTCTGGTATTTCCTTCATTCTTTTCCTCCTCATTTTCCACTCCATTTTCTACTGCATTTACTCTTTGACTTGAAGGTAGCGCATGTTCACCAGGTTTCATAGCGATCCATACTATTGCATGGACAAATGATTGGATTTAACTGCTTAGAGCTTGTTAGTAACCCTTCTTGGTTTTTTTTAAGAGGAAATTTGATTCACTTTTGTTATTGATTGGACATTGTACTCGTATTTTCATTTATAATAATAGAAATCACATAGTTTGATTGTGCACTAATGTTTACGTGTGCAAAAATTCATCTTCTTTTCTTGACTCCATTTCCCAAAGCAAAGTACCCGAATTGATAAGACCAGTTGTAATATTAGAAATTCACCTTAATTTATTGATATTAAAGTGAAAATCTGCCATTTATAGGGCACCAAACTTGCCGTTCTACAATTAGTTTGGAAAAAAAATACAGGCGAAGAATTTCACGGAATTATGTTTTTTTGAGCTGATTTGACAATTTAAATCATTAATCTGCAGTTTAGCTTTTTTGATTTCAAGAAATTAATTCCAGATTTGAAGGAAACACCAAACTTTATCACGGGTTTTTAGCACTTTTTCCCCAAGAATTTAGGCTTCATTCCTTTCAGGCATACCCCCTCCAGTTGCCATGAGCCAATCTAGCAGTGTCAGGGTTTGTAATACAATTACTTTTAAGATAATAGATAATTTTTCTTTATTTAGATTTATAAACCTTGGTCATAAAATTTGTAAGCCAAGATTTCTTTCTTGAATCCTTAATCTTATCAGATCTCTGTTTGTCTCTGCTCTTTTTGTCCAAAGCTGTATGAGGATTCGTCTTCTTAATGCCTAGATTGGTGGTTTGCCTGTAGAAGCTTTTATTCACGCTTCTAAAGTGTTTTGAACGGTAAAATTGCTGGAATCTTTCTTCCTGTGTTGTTTTTCCATGTTTAATTGGTGCAATCCTTGGAAAGATCTATTCTCTGAGATGTTAGATCCACTGTTTTGTCGAGTTTTGCTCTTGAACAAACTGCTCCACGTAGATCTTTTATGGAATTGACCATATTAGCCTGGTTAACGAGTTTGAAGGCTATATGTCCTGTATGAATGCCTAAAAATTTTGAAGGCATTAATACTCTGTTTTAATGCGTCTCGATCTCTAAAATGCTAAGAGCTTCAAGGCTTCATAAAATCATTGAATGTATCTCGATTCTCGAATGGATGATAGTTGAAGGTTGTGTTTTTTTTTTTATAATCGTTGTTGTTCAGAATGATCAGGGTTTGAAGGCCTTATTGCATGTTTTAGTGCATCCGGGCCTATACTTCTTAACTGATGAAAGTTTGAAGACTTCATGCTATTCTGAAATGTGTCTTGATCCTTAATATGAGTCTTTTACTTTTTTTTTTTTTTAAGGTTGTTTTAATGGAATTTTTTGTTACAAAAATTCGAAATCTTTATTTATATTCCCTGATTTCTGTTAGTTCCCAGTTAGGAAGATCATTATCTAAGCATTAATGCATTATATTTTTATGTTAAATTTTTAATTTTTGATAACTTTACTAATTTTTACTGCTTTCTTGTTTTATTTCTATTTCTATTTATTTAGAGCTTTAATATTGTTATTTATTATTTATTTACTATTACTATTTATTATTTATTTTCTTGTATCTCATTACATCTCATCCAAGATATCATGGTAGATCCAAGGCTAAAACAACAACCATACGTACTCTTCTTGTCGACAACGTTACCTACCCAGTCAGCATTGGTGTATCCATGAAGTCTCTGTCAAAATATATTATGGAGATGGTGGCAGTAATGATGGGCCTGTTCATGGAGGAACGAAATATGAATCGGGCTGAATGGAGAGGCAGCTATGGATTGGAAGGAATGCCACTGGGAGGTGAAGCAAGGGGCATCAGATGGAGGCGGTGAGGTTGTGAGCGGCCTCTTCCACTACGAGTGTTTGGGTAGCACCCTGTAGTCTGCTGGGCCAAAGAGGATGTGCATTTAGAGGTCGGAAAATGAGGGGGAAGAATCAAGCTTCCTCTACTTCCACCCCTGCGACTATGCATTCGATGTTGTGTTCTCGGCATGTTGACTCCAGGTGTTTGAGAATTTCTTCTGGGATTAGGCACAGAGTGATGAGAGGGCTCAGTAGGATTAGCGGGTGACTCAGAGGAGGGACTAGCTGTAGAGGCCGAGTGGAAGACGAAATGGCAAGCCAGGCTTTGAGTGAAGTGAGTTCTAGGGCCTAAATCAATGGAGCAAAGGAGGCTGCAGCGCCTCCCCGTAGTAGTGCAAGAACTAGGTGTTGCAGCTGCCTGAGGGAAAAGACATTGCAGAGGCAGAGGATAATGCATAGGTGTGGCGGTATGATTATCACCAGAGGTCATCTTTGCGTGGAGCCGAGGTGGGTAGTTGCAAGCTGGTTGAAGACGACACCCACTTAAATTCCATTTATGGCTAGTGTTAATGCAATTTTTAGACTGATGTGCCGGATTACGAAGGGCCATGTGTTATGGCCACATGCTGTCCCGTTCTGCCTCCACCTTACTGTCTTTGTTGGGCACCCGCATCCGGGACTTGTATTTCTCAATGTTACCATCAACTCCATGCTTGATTTGAATATCCACTTTGAAGTCACCACAAATTTCCATTTCGGTCTCGACACAATATCCCATACGCCATTCTTCATAATCGATTCATATTCTTCGACATAGAATATTTTCAAACTTGTTCTTTTATGGTTTCTTCGAATGTGGGAGGTTCATCTTGAATTATAATGATCATGGCTGCAACATATCCCTGATATCTGCATGGCTTCTTCCTTTAAATGATCTTCAAATGGGAACTCGTCTCTCATCATCATGTAATGTGTCTCAAATCCAAAGTGTCCTCTTCTTGGTGGGAGGATCACATGGAGGAGGATCTAAGGGATCCATGGGCTCCAGGGGATCATCAACAATATTTGTCTCAAATTCGGGCACAAAAGGACCATATAAAATATCCACATCATCATTACACTCAGGAGGAGGAGGCAGAGAAAGGTCCCTTTCTTTTCCAAGTGTGGCATCTTCATCGAATGTAACATCCCTGCTAATTTCAACATTCCTTTGACCAAGAATTTATATTCTAAATTATTTAGAATTTTCTCAATATCCAACAAATATACCTTTTCTTCCCGAGGCTTCCTACTTGTTTCTTTTTTCCTTCGACACATGAAAGTATACGAGGCAACCAAAGATATGGAGATGACAAAGATCGGGGTCGACACCCATGAACACTTCTTCGAGGGTCTTTTTTTCCAATTCTTGATGAGTACCTTGTTTTGAACATATAAGAAAACAGTTGTTGCTTCTCCTCAAAGGAACTTCAACAAATTTTGATCATGGAGCATGGCACATGCAAATTCTATAATGGACCCATTCTTTCTTTCATCAACTCCATTTTGTTTGGGAGTATAGGGCACAATTGGCTCTTTCTTAATACCTTCCTTTTTTCAAAAATCAATTAACTCCTTTGATATGTACTCTCCACAATTGTCAGACCTGAATATTTTGATTTGTACTCTCCACTATTGTTAGACCTGAATATTTTGATATGTACTCTCCACTATTGTTAGACCTGAATATTTTTATTTTCTTTCCTGTTTGATTTTCGATCAAAGCTTTGAACTCCTTGAACATTTCAAAGGCTTCATCCTTGTGCTTCAAATAATATATCCATTTATTCCTTGAGAAGTCATCAATGAAGGTGATGTAGTAGAGATGGCTACAAATAGAATGCACATGCATTGGACCACATATATCAGAATGAATGAGATGGGGGATTTATTTTGTCTTATTCTTGCTAGAAGGGAATGGTCCCCTTGTATTCTTTTCACTGGCACAACCTGAACATACTCCATCATGATGAGCTTGAACCTTGGGAATCCTTGAGACCAATTTATCCAATTTTGGAAGAGAATCATAATGTAAATGAAAAATATTTGGTACCATAGCTCGCTTATATGCTTAGTATCATGGACCAATCCTAGAAGTGGTCTTCTATTAACCCTGTAGAGTCCTTCATATCTTGATCCCAATGTGAATGAATATCTCATAAGTGATCCAACATGCCAAGTAAGAACCTTTCCCTTGATGAATTAAACCCTCATCCATTTGTCTTCCAAAGCGGATATTGATACCAAATTCTTCTTCAATCATGAAAAATACATCACATCATGGAGAAAAATAGATTCCCCATAATTCAATGAAATTTGACAGACCCAAAACCTTTAACAGGATGACTGCATTTGTCTCCAAGAATAATTTTTAAATTTGACTCCCTCTATACCAAATTAGAGAGAACTTCCTTATAATTGGAGAAGTGATGAGTGGCCCCACTATCAACCAATCAACTATCCCTCAAATCCAGAGGGGATGAACTAGTAAGGGTAGAAATAAGAATATATTTAGATTGATTTGTAAACTTTCATACATGGAGAATCTTGACTTCTTTTGTGGATGACGATATTCTTCATGATCATTTGGATCATTTCTTCTTCTTCTTTCATCTATTCCATTGTGATCATTTCTTCAGTCATCTCTCTTTGATCATTGAACTTGTTGTTGTTTCTTCTAGTATTGTAGCATGGTCCATTGTTCTTCTTGGGTCAATCTAGAGCACAATGGCCTTTCTTAAGAAAATTGTAGCATTCAATGTGAAATAATTCCTTCATTCTATTTGGATTTCGAGGAGGAAGATTTATTGAATTTGATTGACCTCCTTTTCATTTCTTCTTCTTCTTGTCATGAGTGATGAAGGTAGTAGGCTCTTTTTCTTCACGTTTTTGAATCCTTCCTCTTGATATCATCATTAATTCTTCTTTAGTGAGATTTCCAATAATTTCATCAAATGACGAGAGGACATTGATGTTTCTTATATTAGTAATAAAGGTTTCCTAAATAGGAGGGAGACCTGTTAGAGTCACAATCACCAATTTCCTATCAGGTACAAATTCCCCAACTCTTTTCAATTGTTATCTAAGACAAGATATCCTCATTATGTAGGATTCCACAAACTCTTTTTTTTTTCATCTTTGTGTTTTTGATTTGATCTTTAAAGGAGATGATTTCATTCAAATTGTTGAATTCATACATGCTAGATATCTTATCATACATGTCCTTAGAATTCCTCAAATTTCCAACATATGCAAGTAAATTATCTTGTAAACCATCAGCTATAATTTTATTTTCTTTCAACTCACCTTTCTTGTACTTGTTCTTGGTAGCAACTGAAGCATTCTATGGAGGCTCAGGGACTTTTCCTTGAATGTATTCCAAAACATCATTGTTATCAACTATGATCTCCAACTTGACTTTCCATGAAGCAAAATTGGATGAGTTTCCCAACTTCTCATTTTCCTTGAAGAAGGACGACATCCTGACTTGACTATATTGGCTCCTTCAACTTTCAAAAAAATGATTGCTTCAATGCTTGTCTTCTTTTGGGCTTGTCCTTCACCTTAGCTTTGATACCATGTTAAATTTTTAGATTGTTATATGATGTATCAATTACTTTAACCCAATTCATTACTTCATTTAACAATTTTTCAATAACAATTAGCCTTTCCATTCATCAACATTAATTTACGATAGAACAATAAATGCAATGACAAAGGAGACAATCAACATATCAATAAGAGACACTAGGTTTGGTCAAAGACCAGGGAAAAACCCCACAAGGGGGAAAAACATTTAAAATTATTCTTCTATTAGATTGTCATAAAATGTTTAGAAGATAGTACAATGAGCCCAATATAATATCATCCAACAAAACAACTCAAAAAAATTCAAAAATATGTTTCCAACACCATAATATATGAGAGACAGATTTTCTTATATGCGGTCAACTTTGGCCAATGGTCAAATTTCAGTTAAAATTCTTGGTCACATGGAGGAGGAGTTGTCTGAGTGAATGAAGGCTTCTAGTCGCTCCCTTGAGCCTGAAATCCATCAACTGTGGTCAAATTTTCCCTGTGATGAGCCAATGACTGTAACCCAAAAACCCTAAAACAAATGCGAGCCTTGGACTCTATAAATTCAGACCTTTGTGAACTTCTTTTATCATCCCAACCTTAGATCTGTGCAAACCAATCAATGAAGAAGAGAAGAAGAGTATGTTTGGTGATGTCGAAATGAAATTTAGGTCACTTGTATTTATAGGCTTCCAAGGGTGACCAATTTACCGTTAGGGCTGACTTCCTAAAACAAATACGAGCCTTGGACCCTGTAAATTCAGACCTTTGTGAAATTCTTTTATCATCCCAACCTTAGATTTGTGCAAACAAATCAATGAAGAAGAGAAGAAGAATATGTGTGGTGATGTCCAAATGAGATTTAGGTCACTTGTATTTATAGGCTTCCAAGGGTGACCAATTTACCGTTAGGCCTGACTTGTCAAAATGTGCATATGTGGGCTTTTCTTCATAAGTACACTTTCCCTTGTCCAAATTTGATGATATTTAGGTCGATTTTGGTCCTCTCGAAAAGAGGAATCCAATGAAATCATCAAATCCATCAAATACGCTATCCAAAGTTGAATTTTACGGCATTTTCATAATTTAACAATGCACATTCCCAAGACCATATTCATTTGTTTTTTGTGCATGGTAATCCATAAGCGATGCTATGTTTTCTGCACGTGAAAACATGTTTGAAATGTGGAATTATGGAAATATGATGAAGAATATTGCAAGGCATATTATTCGTAACTTGATCCATTTGATATATACTAGTTCCATATCAAGGGGTTTCAAACATTGTTGAATGTTGTCCATAATTGATAATATGATTTTTTCCCCCAAATAATTGATAATATGATATTTAGGAAATGCTAGTAGATATTACATTCCTATATCTTTCATAATGAAACCTAATTATTAGTTGTTGACAGTGCTCAATCCACCAACATGTCAAGGGGATCTCCTCGGTAAGAAGTCCCAATTAGACCTCAAACCATTTGGTGTAGGAGTCCCAACAGTGGGTCGTAAGGTAATGCCTTGACCGCGATGTCACACAGACACGAGTAAGATAACTCTATCAGTAGCAAGGGTGTGATTGATCCAGCGAGTCAAGGAATGAGTATGAGAGGTTCCAACACTTCAAAGGGAGAGGAAGGTGAAGGTGAGTTCTAGGTTGAAAGGGATCAGTCCCAACTCAGCTAGGAACACACAACACAAAGGACATGCACAACTTCCGATAGAGTAGTCGACATGGATGTGATAGTCCCAACATACAAGGTAAGATAACACGAATAACACTCACGGATCAGTCTGAGACAAGTGTGATGGTTGATATAAAAAGGTGCATAGAAGGGTCTATCTGGTGTCTGGTAGAACAATCGACACAGACGGTGACAACATTAAAAACATATGCAACACATTAACAACAAGATTCATATAATTGCATGTGAATAAGTTCATACACATGTACGTAAGTTAAAAAACATGTATCATTAAGGAAACCAGGGAAATCCAACTACAATAACAACATATGCATGAAAATGTGCTCGCTTTTATTATATAAAGAAATGTAAGTCACAATCATACAATACACCATGTAAACCTGCTAGCCCCATCAGTGGAACGTTACAGCCACATCCGCCTACTCCTCCAAAGAGATGTACTAGCTTCATGCAGTGGAGAAGCCAAGGCACATTACAATACTGTCCAAGCCTTCTTCAAGATAGTATGAGTAGAGGGTTGGCTGACCAAAAGCCTAGACGATGAGTTATGAGGAACTATTTATAGCAAAGGGTGGGGTGACCCTTGACATTCCCCTCTATGATAGTTCAACTACCCTCATGACTCTTCGCCTACTCTATGACTGTTACATCTAGCTATTGACACTTGATTGACACTTGACATGACTCAACATTACAATGCATATGTACTCATGTGAGACAACATGGATAGAGTAAACCTTACAAGACACCACTACGACTCAGCCTGTTGTGATGAGAACAAATCTTTGACATGCTTGTGATGGTGAAGGTGGTGAGTTGATGCCAACCTTGTTCATCTGTGATGATGTGTGTGCACCTCATGGTGACATCTTGCTGAAGCAAACTCTTGCCTCTGTTGCAACCGGTGCATTGGTTCGGCCCCTTCATCCAACTAATCTGCTAACATGCGCATGGTCTTCTTGGGTATGGTTGAATTGGAAACACACTGATGCATAATGTCCGTGTTGATCTCCAAGTACGTGCTGGTGTCATGCGCATCAACTTTCTGAAGTACATGTTCAACCCCAGTTGGACTTGCTTCTTGTCTTCGCCTTGGTGAATGTGTTGAATGGGTTGGATTGCATGCTGCGCTCAGCGACATGCATGCTGTTAGATCCTTTTCATGCGATCAACAACACTTCTCACCATGTTTTATCTATGTCAGCTGCTGGGATGGATCCTTAACTTGTACTGGCTCAGTTTCATTCATGAGTGCATGTTGCGCCCACTGTTGTTCCTGTTCTTGCGGAAACTCATGTAACTTCATGTTCTTCCAAAGTTGCTGCTCCAGCACATGCAACTCCTTCTTTGTTCCTTCTTTTGCCTTCGCGTGATCTTCATGTCGCACCATCAATTCATAGCCCAAGTATCCAAAATTTCTTTCATTATCAGTGGATCTAATTGATCTTGCAACTTTGCTCCACCTCTATGTTGTTAACAACCTTCCTCTTGTATTTGCTGCGTTCGCTTCATTAGTTGTGTTCGCTGCATTTGGTATGCTGCCTTCAGCTTCTATTCATGATGCTGCTCACTGTGATGTTGGTGCTTGATGTCCTTGCCCATGAACAACTTGATATCTTTGTGAGTAGGTAAGCCCATGGACACTTGATCGATCACATCCCCAAGCATGCTCTGAACGCTGTCTTTGTCTATACTCTCTTGGAAACCATTGTACATGTACTGCTGAGAGGCAGATGAACACATGTGATACCTGGAGACATGGAAACACTCATAGCAAGAAATCTGTCAGTCGAAAACCAAAATGAACATGAGAACTGACTGGGTGAATGATCATGAAGGTTGCACAATTTTAGCCAGGAGGTCGGGAGACTAACTACCAAGACTGCATAAGGCATAGTCCAGGCTGCTGGGAGACTAAATGACTGTTGGAAATACAAAATGCGCAATCCAGTTGGGCAGTTGGTTGCTGGGATTTCAAAATGAGCGATTCCAGATGGGAAAGACTACTGGCCTAGGGAAATATTTGCTCAAACTTTTGGGCCAAGCAACTACTGACTTCTAGAAATGTGCAATTCAGTCTAAGAGGTAAATGATGGGCCAGAATGCGCAAATATGGAGGGGAAGGTAAGCCTTCCTTATCTAGATTGTGCAATTCAGCCTTGGTGAAGACAGAGACCGGGCCAAGGTTGGCCCGACTCGCTGGCTGGCAACTGAAAGCAAGTAAGTTGATGAAATGCATGGTGACACTAAGTGATAGCAGAAGTGATAAACAATTCATGTAAAACATGAATGGAATATTGAGAAAATAGATCAACATGCACGTGGGTGAGGCCGTTTGCCGGTTTGGCGAATGTCCATTCAAAATAGTTTCATGCATGCGACAAAAGTAAGATAGCAACGACAATTGAAACAGAGCTAAGAAAAGCTAAAATACATGTAAAAAACAGTAGGCGTTCAAAGAAATCAAGAAAACAACACTCACACGAGCGAATACACAAAAAGTGACAGAAATACTGGAAAAGACAAGCTGAGGCCACTTACTTGTGAATAGCTGAGTCAGACGTGTCGAAGAGTCCTGGATGTGCTGTGGGATGTTAGAGCTCCAAGATCGATGTGAATTAATGAGCTTTGATGTGTCAAATAGATAATTTTTCTCTTAGGATGCGCATGCCACAAATCTAGGAAAAAGTGACACTTGGAGGGAAACTTCTAAAAAAACTTTGCATGTAACCCTAGCTGCTAAAAATATCTCCCTAAATCATGGGATTCCTTTTGCATGTTGTCTCTTGTTATTTCGGGAAGATCAAGTCATGCATGCATGCAAGTCAAGTTTCCTCGGTCCTGGCTGGAACTAGTCAACCAAACTATCCATGCATGCCAGTGCTCAACTGCTTGGGGAAAATGCACATTCCTGACTGTAAGCTGGGCTATTGCACAATTTCTAGGCCCAACAACTGATTGCTGCCCAGATTTTCACAAATCTTGGGTTGAAGTGCGTGTTGATGGGAAAAATTGTGCAATTCCTGCTTGGAGGGTTGGCTGGCAAGATTGCGCAATCTTGGAGCCTAGCAAGCTGTCAGAGGGAATTGCACAATTCGTCGAGGGAAAGGCTAGTTTCCCTCCATAAATGCATAAATTTCACTGGGAAGCTTCTTAGCCTACAGTTGGACCGAGCCCGAGTGAGCAGCTCCTGAAGGGAAAAGATCAAACTATGATCGACAGGCTGCCTTTGAGCAAGAAAGACACTGAAGCTTGTGGAATTGACGAAGCAAGGCAAGCTGCTATGAAGGTTGGTAGGGAGGCCCCAAAACAGGCTAACGAAAAATTTTGGAGGGTGGTTGTAGCCGCTACAACGCTTGGCGACACACTGGTAGAACTCCAGCTCTCTGAATGGACCTTGTTCGTGAAAAGCAAGTCTAACACCTCCAAAAGTATTGTTCAGTTCTTAGCTCATATTGGTTTCACACTAACTTGATTGTAAGATGTAGCATCTACCAAACTCTTGGTTGATTGACACACATTCCAAGCCAAGGCAACACAGTTGTTTCGATTGGGGTTGAGGGGTATATAGGTGCATAAGCATTATAGTCGTCAGAGTCTTAGTGTCATCTCTGGTGTTGCTCCATTACCAACAGGCCTGGACAGTACCTTGGTGGAGTCACATAGGAACACAAGGATGGCTCTGCTTCCAGTGAGCTTGGTTAGTACCCCGACGGAGTTTCTTGCATCACCTCCCTATGCAAGAAGCCTTTCTCTTCTTTCGCCTTATTCATTTTTCATTTCGAATTTTTTGACTTTTCATTTTTTTCATTTTTTCATTTTTACTGTGCACAACACTTATTCATTTCAGAGGTGGAAGAGGGATCCTGACTTATTGAGATCAGAGGAGGTTTTTCTATCAAAGAAGTAGTTTATCATATCTTTGATGTGCCTGTTAAGGTTTTCTCCCTCACCTTACTCTACTTGACTGAGATGACAAGGGTTAACCAAAAAACAATTGACTAGAGAAGGTGACACTAGTTAGCGTGAAAGCATTATGTTTACACCAAGGTTCACTTCGAATAATATGTATTTTCCTGTGACGTATCATGGACTAAGAGTAAAAATTTCATCATAAAGAGGCAAGATGACAGATAACCAAGTAGTGATAGCTATACAAACCCTCTTGTACTTTAACCAACTCATTTCATGATTCACACATGGTTTCATACAAACTAACCTATGAACGAAAGAAACAAACAACAAAGCAAAGAAAGAGAAGAAGTAAAACTAAAAGCAAAACAACTAAGCAAACAAGCAAGCACACAAACAAGCGAGAAAATCATGTAAGCAAACAAGCATGAAAGCAAACAACTGAAAGAAAACACTAGTCCTACTCCTATACTAATAGTGCATGGGCCTGATCATGTGTAGTGATACTTCCAATGTAGCCACCAGTGCATTGGTAGACCCATGTGGGTGAAATCTTGGTCCGTGAGTAACCCAGTTGTGCGGACCAGCATACAAGAAAGATATGACAGTGAAGACATCCAGACTTTATGTTTCAAAGTGCCCACAAGACATAAGTGAGTGCATGTGCATGATGAATAGTCCGTGGAATTATCATGGTGCTGTGTGACACTACGTGCAACTTTGAAGAAAAATCACACTCTTGACTGAGACATGCAAGCAAATTAAAGAAACAAAGATAACTTATGTCGCGCACGAGTGCTTGCAATGTAATACTCCTCCAATGCATGAGCAATGGGATCGTGCAGTTTGAGTGGAGGAAGCATGATTTGTGTGTGAGATGGATCTTCAATGCATACAAATGAGTGATGAGGAGCCTTGGGTGATTGAACAGTTTCATGATCGGAAGTGAGACTAACCCCAAGAGAGCGAGGACTTGACATAACCAACAGCTCGGGTTGAAGTGCCTTGAGAGTCTTGGGTGTCTCAACTTCATGTCCTGGTAGATCATCATAAATCGATGGCTTCGAAAGATCAATTGCAATAGATTCATGATCAAGATAAAAAATGGAAGCAAATGAATCATGACCGCCACAATAAAAAAAAATCAATGAATTCTCTGGCATCCTCATGATCAAATGAATCATACAGAGAGGTAGATGAAAAACGAACGAACTCATCCTTTGTGTTTCTGGAAAAGACAGATGAAGGGTCAAGTGGATCTTCAGTGAATAACTTATCCTCTCTATTGTCGAATGATGGACTAGCATCCAGTGAGTCCTGCGAGTGATCAACAATGGGTGCATCTATAGATGAAGAGACACATACAAAATCATGGATGGAAAGTTCACCAAAGAAGCTAGGAAGGGACGGAGGGGGCTCGGATGGAAGGGAGTCATCCTTCGCCAAGTGTTGATGTTCAAGATCCCACTCATACTCTTCATGAATGACAACACATGTTGGTTGTGAAACACCAACTCCGTTAGTGGGTTGTTCCTCATTCACAACAAGTGAAGAGTTCAGAATGGACGAACACAAGACAACATCATCAGGAGGAACACCTGGGTGCGAAAACAGAGGTCGAAGAAAAGAATGCATATGGGAAATCGAAGGACTCACAAGAAACTCTGCACGAAAATTAAGTGGAGTGATGTTGGGAGGATGTGAAGAACAAACAGATGTGTGAACATGATCCTCAACATCAGTAGGTGATGGTGGAACTGTTGAATGAAAGGGAGGCAGATAGCCTATTGAGACAGTCCCTGCTCCCAAATGGGATTGTGCAATTCCATCAATGAAGAAGGTTGGGAGAGGCTTGACATCAAGCTTTCTCTTGGGACGGGCATATTTCTTAAGACAATACTCAAACCGGTCCCAAAGATAAGTGAACTTCATCTGGCTCTTCGGAGCTTGAAATTATAAGTCACGGAAGCACCGCCAAAAACCAATAATGAATTCATGCGGAGCCCTCTATTGCTATAACAGTTTCCGGTCAAGATGATCTGGATAAAAATGATGGATTGTGTCTTCAATAATATCACATAAGTGTTCACATGAGTGCATGGTGTCAGCCTGTAGGCTAAGTACCCAAAAAAATGGGGATTCACGAAGTGTGAATGCAAGTAGTAGACCAACATGTTCGTCAGTAAACTCATCTTCCTCATAAATCATGGAAAGGGAGTTATGTAAGTGCTCAGGCTAGGCCACTTCGCCTTCACCATCATACGTGTGAGTGGACAAGAGATTGAAAAGATTCCCTGAGATGGAGACAACTTCACGATTCGAAAAACACCTCGGGGGAAGAAGAATGCAAGATTCCATGAAAGATATGAAAAGGTTCAAAACTGGATGAGAGGACTCTGCTTGTCATCAGGCCCTCCTTCTAGCACGAGAAATGTTGACGGTGCTAGACCCGCCAACATGTTAAGGGGATCTCCCTGGTAAGAAGTCCAAATTAGAGCTCAGACCATTTGGTGTAGGATTCCTCGCAATGGGTCGTAAGGTAATGCCTTGATTGCAATGTCGCACATAGGCAAGTAAAATAACTCTATCAGTAGAAAGGGTGTGACTGATGCAGTGAGTCAAGGAATGAGTATGAGTGGTTCCAACACTTCAAAGGGAGAGGAAGGTGAAGGTGAGTTCCAGGTTGAAAGGGATTAGTCCCATCTTGGCTAGGAACACACAACACAAATGACATGCACAAGTTCCGGTAGAGCAGTCGACATAGATGTGGCAGTCCCAACATACAAGGTAAGATAACAAGAACAACACTCACGGATTAGTCCGAGACGAGTGTGGCGATTGATATAACAAGGTTCAGAGAAAGGTCTGTCTAGTGTCTGGTAGAGTAGTTGACACGGACGGTGACAACATTAACAACATATGCAACACATTAACAACAAGATTCATATAATTTCATGTGAATCAGTTCATACACAAGTACGTAAGTTAAACAACATATATCATTAAAACAACCATAGTAGTCCAACTACAATAAAAACATATGCATGAAAATGTGTTGGATTTTATTATATGAAGAAGTGTAAGTCACAATCATAAAATACACAACATAAACTTTCTAGCCCCATCAGTGGAATGTTACAGCCACATCCGCCTGCTCCTCCAGAGAGATGTACTAGCTTTGTGTAGTGTAGAATCCAAGGCATGTTACAATACTATCCAAGCCTTCCTCAAGATAGTCTTAGTAGAATGTTGGCTGACCAAAAGCCTATACAATGAGTTATGAGGGACTATTTATAGCAAAGGGTGGGGTGACCCTTGACATTCCCCTTTGTGACAGTTCAACTACCCTCATGACTCTTCATCTACTCTATGATTGTTACATCCAACTGTTGACACTTGACTTACACTTGGCATGACTCAACATTACAATGCACATGTACTCATGTGAGACAACATGGCTTGAGTAAGCCTTGCAAGACATCACTGACACTCGGCCCGCTGTGATGAGACCAACTCTTTGAAATGCTTGTGATGGTGAAGATGGTGAGCTGATGCCAAGCTTGTTAGTCTGTGATGATGTGCGTGCACCTCATGGTGACACCTTGGTGAAGCGAACTCTTGCCTTTGTTGCAACCGGTGCATTGGTTCAACCCCTTCATCCAACTTGTTTGCTAACATGCACCTGATCTTCTTGGGTATGGTCGAATTGCAAACACACTGATGCATAATGTCCGTGCTGATCTCCAAGTGTGTGCTGGTGGTCATGCGCATCAACTTGCCGAAGTACATGTTCAACCCCAGTTGGACTTGCTTCTTGTCTTCACCTTGGTGAGTGTGTTGAATGGGTTGGATTGCATGCATGCGCTCAATGACATGCATGCTATTGGATCCTTTGCATGCAATCAACAACACTGCTCACCATGTTTGCTTTGTGTCAGCTACTGGGATGGATCCTTAACTTGTACTAGCTTAGTTTCATCCATGAGTGCATGTTGCACCCACTGCTGTTCCTATTCCTGCGGAAACTCATGCAGCTTCATGTTCTTCAAGAGTTGTTGCTTCAGTACATGCAACTCCTTATTTGTTCCATCTTCTGCCTTCACGTGGTCTTCATGTTGTGTCATCACTTCATAGCTTGAGTCTCCAAAGTTGCTTTCATTATCAGTGGATCTACTTGATATTACAACTTTGCTCTGCCTCTATGTTGTTAACAACCTTCCTCTTGCATTCGCTTTATTTGTTGTGTTTACTATATTCGGTATGTTGCCTTCAGCTATTGTTCATGATGCTGCTCACTGTGATGCTTCTACTTGATTTTCTTGTCCACGAACAACTTGATGTCTTTATGAGTAGGTAAGCCCATGGACACTTGATCAATTGCATCCCCAAGCGTGCTCTGAATGGTGTCTTTGTCTTTGCTCTCTTGGAAACCATTGTACCTGTACTGCTGAGGGGAAAATGAACACCTGCGATACCTAGATACATGGAAACACTCATAGCAAGCAATCTGTCAGTCGAAAACAAAAATGAACATGAGAACTGAATTGCAACATACCTGGGTGAATGATCATTAAGGTTGCGGTATTTTGGTTGGGAGGTCGGGAGATTGACTGCCAAGACTAAACAAGGCACAGTTCGGGCTACCAGGAGACTAACTGACTGTTGGAGCTGCAAAATGCACAATCCAGTTGGGCAGTTGGCTGTTGAGATTACATAATGCGTGATTCCAGCTGGGAAAGACTGCTGGCCTAGGGACAGATTCACAAAAGTAGCCACTGACTTCTAGAAATGCGCAATTCAATCCAGGAGGCCAGTGTTGGGCTAGAATGCACAAATCTGGAGGGGAAGGTAAGAATTCCTTATCCATATTGCAAAATGCAGCCTTGGTGAAGGCAGAGATTAGGCCAAGGTTGGCCCAACTTGCTGACGGGCAACTGAAAGCAAGTAAGTCGATGAAATGCATGGTGACATTAAGTGATAGCAGAAGTGATAAAAAATGCATGCAAAACATGAATGGAAGATTGAGAAAACATATCAACGTGCATGTGGGTGAGGCCATTCGCCGGTTGGGCGAACATTCGTGCAAAACAATTTCATGCATGTGACAACAGTGAGGTAGCAAAGAAAATTGAAACATAGTTAGGAAAATCTAGAATACATGTAAACGACAGCGAACATTCAAAGAAATCAAGAAAACAACACTCACACAAGCGAATACACAAAAAGCGACAAAAATGCTGAAAAAGACAACTCGAGGCCACTTACTCGTGAATAACTGAGCTGTATGTGTCGAAGAGTCCTAGATTTTCTATGGGATGTCACAGCTCCAAGATCGACGTGAATGAATGAGCTCTGATGCATTGAATATATAAGTTTGGTCTCAGGACGCACATGACACAAATCTAGGAAAAAATGACACTTGGAGGGAAACTTCTAAAGCAAATTTGCATGTAACCCCTGACTGCTAAAAATAGCTCCCTGAATCATGGGATGCCTTTTGCATGTCGTCTCTTGCTATTGCAGGAAGATCAAGTCATGCATGCATGCAAGTCAAGTTTCCTCAATCCCGGGTGGAACTAGTCAACCAGATTGTCCATGCATGCTAGTGCTCAACTGCTTGGGGAAAATGCACATTCCTCACTGTAAGCTGGGCTGACTACCCAAGGGGACTGTGCAATTTCTAGGCCCAAGAGCTGACTGCTGCCTAGATTTGCAGAATCCTAGGATGAACTACCTGTAGATGGGAAAAATTGCACAATTCCTGCTAGGAGAGTTGGCTGGCATGATTACGCAATCCTAGATCCCAACAGGATGTTAGAGGGAATTACGAAATTCCTAGAGGGAAAGGCTGGTTGCCCTCCATAAATGTACAAATTTCACTGGGAAGATGCTCAACCTGTAGTTGGACCAAGTTCGAGTGAGCAGCCCGTGAAGGAAAAAGATCAAACTGTCATCGACAGGCTACCTTTGAGCAAGGAAGACACTGAAGCTTGAGGAATCGACGGAGCAAGGCAAGCTACCATGAAGGTTGGTAGGGAGGCTCCAAAATAGGCTAACGAAAAATTTTGGGGGGTGGTTGTAGCTGCTACAACATTAGTATGGGAAAGGTAAAGTTTTATGGAAGGAGAAAATCACTGCAAATTTTACAATATTATCAAATTATTGTAATGAATATTGATCAATATTACATATTTTATATGATTAGCATTAAAAATAGAAACATATTCTTCATGTATGAAGAATTATATTGGATACCTTAGGATCTCTGTTAAACATGTGTTTGAAACACTATTTAATACTTTCAAGTTCACCAACAATATAGTGAAGATAATATCTATTCTTGAACCTTCATATAGTAGTTTTCATGCCTTATTAATCAAAGGTACACTGATGAATACCATCAAAATTATCAGCCATTGGAACAAATTTGCTATGGATGAATCTATTTATTCCATCATTCTTATTTATATCAATATAAATTTCTTTCATAGGATTAAGTTCATCTCCATAAACTTGTTCACCAATATTTCTACTATAACTTGGCACATCCTTAGGAAATTCAAGACTAGGATTCTTAGTCATTATAATTACAAGAAATAAAATATTTTAGATATGAAAAATTAAATTATATAATTTTTTGCCACAATAAAAAAATCATATAGTGAATAATTTACAAGTGATATTTGTTTGGCTCCCCTTTAAGGTGCTTAAAACATAATAATGTTTACTAGTTAATTACTTTCCAATTCTTCTCCTTTGTAATCCATTCATTTTGCTAAGGAAATGACATTTATCATCAACATATTGCTCTTTTAACCTAGCAATGGCCTCAAATTTTGTCACTATTTGATATTATTTTCTATTACAACAAAATCCATTGAAAACATTAGTACAGTATAAGAATATATCCAAATAATTCCATACTTGTAGATTTTTTTTTTTAAATCCAAAGAGATTTTAGATTATGTAGAAAATCCACAATTTGTAGATAAAAAATGGACTTTGAAAGCAGATACAAGAAAGCTGTTACATAGTTATTCAAAGTGACACAAAATATATTATAAATTTCAAAAGTATTGCATAATTGTTTCCATATTTCTCATATTTTTATATATAAATTTTGTTGAAAATATTAGCGAGAAAAGGGTTCCTTGATTTGTGCCTTAATCATAGGAGTCAGAACGAGTTCCTTCTTGTGCATGACTCGAGTTCCTAAAATTAGGAGATTCCCTATAAATTAGGATGAGTTCCTATAATTTAGGAATTAGTCCCTAAAAATTAGGACGATTTAGGTTGCGATCAAGTAATGTGTTGAAATTGAAAGTCGAGTTCGTAATTTTCTAGTGTGAGTTGATTGAGGAAAAGCACAAGTGGTTGACTTGAAATATGATGAGCTGCATGAGAAATTAACTCATGCTAACTCAATCAATCACAAAACCATTCCTTAATTAGAAATCCACTAATTTTAACCATTCAAATTTCCTTTAAAAGGAGGAACGAAGGCACAAGTTTAATAATTGTTTTGGTGAGCACGAGTTGGTGAGACCAAGAAATAGGAGTACGCACAATATTATGTGTGAGTTTGTGAGGATATGTGTGCAAGAGAAACTTGTGCACAAAATTATTATGAGGAAGATTTCCCTTGGGTAGTGTGCATAGAAATAGGAGGAAATTCCTATTTAATAGGAGAAACTATTGCACATGGATTTAGGGAGCAGATTAGTCTACAACAAGCGTGTTTTTCAAGCCTAGGAAAGGCAGGAAGAAGGTTATATTCTCTATTGAAAACAAAGTTGTATTGTAAGAGATCATTCCTCAGTTTCTATTAATAATATTCTCAACAAGTAGAGGGTTTTCCGAGTTGGTTTGCCTAGACAATTCTGTGCTTTTGAATTGTATCAACATGATTTTATTTTTATTCCTATTCCACTGCATCTAGTAAAGAAATTTTATGTTTATGTGAGAAGAAATTTTATTTTAGATTGCTCATATTAGCAAATCAGAATTTCATGGATTTTCTACAAATTTTAGATACATTAGAATACCAATGATAGTTTGACATAGTGAAAGTTGATAGAGTAAATTTATTGACTATGTCAACATTATTAATCATTACTTAGACTGGTCACAAATATCAAAATTTAGAAGTTATAATGTCAACATTTCTATATCTTAAGAGCATTGTTGAACTTATGACATATGTTAGTGACAAAAAAGAAAAAAAAATGTTTTTTCAATAAATTCTAAAAAAAATTGACATAAGAATTAATTTTTTTCCATTAAGATTGAAAAAAATCATTAGATTTCATACACAAACTAATATGAAAATGGGGGTTGATCGTCCTCTGACACTTTGCAAGATTTAAACTTTACGTGTTTAGTTCATGCCTTATTCAAATATGAATAATTAGAATTGAATGAACTTAAATATTAAACAAAACATTAAAAAGTAAAAAATAACATAAAGGAACATACACAGCCAGTTGTTAATGGAGTTCACCCCTCCCAGGCTATGTCTTCTGGCCCTGCTCCAATGGCTAGGCTGCTTTATTGATCTCAACTGCAAAGTGAGTACATACAAATTCTTCGTCTTTTAGAGTCAAGATGATGATGGAGTGGCAATGTTTCCGTTCAAGAAACGTCCTCCTACAGAGAACTCTCACTCTTAATTTGACTCAATTTTATAAAGAGGTGGTTGCGCCAAAATAAAGAGGACTATGTAGCAAAGGTCTTCGTACTCAAATTCGAGATAAAAAATCAATAATATGACTGCTTGAAAACAAAAGTGTTGTGGTTGTCTTCCACCAGATCACATTGATAAAAAAAACTGCTCCAATGAAGAAACTAACTCTACCCTTGCATCCAGAACGCCTTGAAACCCCTGTCTAGAATTTTGAAATGCTCATAAAGGCTTCCGTATGGCTTGGAAAGTAAAAAACAATCTCTTCTCAAAATATAGATGGGTTTGACTATGCAAACCTTACAACACAACCTGCTCTGGCTCATTGGTTGAGCGCTTTGGTTATAAAGACCCCGCTCAGGGGTTCGATCCACTTTTTATGTGATTCGGAATGATATTTCGTAGAAGTGATTCGGTTTGGATAGGATTAATTTTTTAAACAATAATTTTGGTGGCAAGGTCATCTGGCCCACCACCCCACACCAACAAACATACAATGTAACAAATAATGAATTCATGGCCCGTGGCCTCTCTCCAAACTATGGCAGGTAACCATAGCCATAAGATTTATCCAATGGCATTGAAAACTCGCGCATAAACCTTATCCAATGCACTCACAATGTTTGATAATTGGAGGAGGATATGTATGGCGGAGTCGCTAACAATGGTGGACTCTGCCATTTGGATATCGCATAACCTTTAACAATAAGTGGCCGAGTATTGATATTTAGAATCATGTGTATCCCAGTCGGTAAGGCATGAAGTATGCATGGAGAAGGTCATGGGATTGAATCCCGTCCAGTTTGTTCGTTAATAAATTTTTGGCCAGACTTGTAAGGCCATGTGTCTGCTTCGAAAGGGCCTCGTGGCTTCACAGGATTGACTATCCTTCAGCGAACTGAAAATTGAAAAATTTCCCTTCTTTGGTAGATCCTTCCAACTCTTCATGCGCAGTCATATGGCACATGTTTTGAGGAGGGGATAGATTTGAAATTTCACCCCTCATTGGTGGCTCCTTTCCACCTGCACCACGGTTCGGTGACAAGTCTTGTGACCAGGAGCTGGAGCTGGAATTTCGCCCCTCATTGGTGGCTCCTTTCAACTTGTGCCACGATCCGGTGACAAGTATTGTGACTAGGAGCTGGAGCTTATGCCTTAGAGTCTCCCTGTAAAGCACCCAAAAGCCGCTGGTGTGGTCATGTGCTTGGTGCATGCGACTTGGGGGCTAAGCCCTGATCCAACCCCAAATGCGTTAACTTTAACTTGCTGCCGAATACTATAATTAAGAAGCAACAGAGTTGGTGGAACGGTGGAGCGTTGTGATGTTGCTTGGTAGGACTATGGTTCGAACCTCCCGGAGGCCTTGTAGGCTCATAAACAAATTTTAATTTGCTATGGGGAGGCCACATGGCAGCCATTCATTGTCCCACGTGGGGCTACATTATTTATCAAATTCAAATATCAATAAGCCAATTATAAACCACAAAAACTCGACCAACCAGAATGAGACACATGGCAACGATCCATTGTCCCACGTGGGGCTCCATTATTTGTCAAATTCAAATATCAATAAGACAATCATAAACCATAAAAAATCGACCAACTAGAATGAGACACTTGGCGAAACTTGAACGTGCCATGTGTCAACTAGAACCATGAGATGACCATTGGATTTTGTAACCCTAACCAATTGACCCTTTGAATTTTTGACCAACTTTGATTTTGTAACCCTGAGCATTCGCTATATTCGGTATGCTTCCTTCAGCTGTTGTTCATGATGCTGCTCACTGTGATGCTTCTGCTTGACGTCCTTGTCCACAAACAACTTGATGTCTTTGTGAGTAGGTAAGCCCTTGGACACTTGATCGATTGCATCCCTAAGCGTGCTCTGAATGGTGTTTTCGTCTCTGCTCTCTTGGAAACCATTGTACATGTACTGCTGAGGGGCAGATGAACACCTATGATACCTAGAGACATGGAAACACTCATAGCAAGCAATTTGTTAGTTGAAAACCAGAATGAACATGAGAAATGAATTGCAACATACCCGGGTGAATGATCATGAAGGTTGCGCAATTTCGGCCGGGAGGTCGGGAGACTGACTGCCAAGACTGAACAAGGCATAGTCTGGGCTACCGGGAGACTAACTGACTGCTGGAGCTGCAAAATGCGCAATCCAGTTGGGCAGTTGGCTGTTGGGATTGCAAAATGCGCAATTCCAGCTGGGAAAGACTGCTGGCCCAGGGACAGATTCACAAATTTTTGGGCCAAGCAGCCATTGACTTCTAGAAATGCGCAATTCAGTCCAGAAGGCCAGTGCTGGGCCAGAATGCACAAATATAGAGGGGAAGGTAAGACTTCCTTATCCATATTGCGCAATACAGCCTTGGTGAAGGCAGAGACTGGGCCAAGGTTGGCCCAACTTGCTGACAGGAAACTGAAAGCAAGTAAGTCGATGAAATGCATGGTGACACTAAGTGATAGCAAAAGTGATAAACAATGCATGCAAACCATGAATGGAAGATTGAGAAAACATATCAACGTGCATGTGGGTGAGGCCATTCGCAGGTTGGGCGAACATCTGTGCAAAACAGTTTCATGCATGCGACAATAGTGAGATAGCAACGAAAATTGAAATATAGTTAGGAAAATCTAGAATACATGTAAACGACAATGGGCATTCAAAGAAATCAAGAAAACAACACTCACATAAGCGAATACAAAAAAAACGACAAAAATGCTGAAAAAACAAGCTGAGGCCACTTACCCATGAATAACTGAGCTGTATCTGTCAAAGAGCCCTAGATGTGCTATGGGATGTCATAGCTCCAAGATCGATGTGAATGAATGAGCTCTGATGCGTTGAATATATAATTTTGGTCTCAAGATGCGCATGCCACAAATCCAGGAAAAAGCGACACTTGGAGGGAAACTTCTAAAACAACTTTGCATGTAACCCCCGACTACTAAAAATAGCTCCCTGAATCATGGGATGCCTTTCGCATGTCGTCTCTTGCTATTGTGGGAAGATCAGGTCATGCATGCATGTAAGTCAAGTTTCCTCGATCCCGGGTGGAACTAGTCAACCAGACTGTCCATGCATGCCAGTGCTCAACTGCTTGGGGAAAATGCGCATTCCTGACTGTAATTTGGGCTGACTACCCAAGGCGACTGCGCAATTTCTGGGCCCAAGAGCTGATTCCTGCCTAGATTTGCAGAAATCCTGGGCTGAACTACCTGTAGATGAGAAAAATTGCGCAATTCCTGCTAGGAGGGTTGGCTGGCATGATTGCGCAATCCTGGAGCCCAACAGACTGTCAGAGGGAATTACGCAATTCCTGGAGGGAAAGGCTGGTTTCCCTCCATAAATGTAGAAATTTCATTGGGAAGATGCTTAGCCTGTAGCTGGACCAAGTTCGGGTGAGTAGCCCGTGAAGGGAAAAGATCAAACTATCATCGACATGCTGCCTTTGAGCAAGAAAGACACTGAAGCTTGAGGACTCGATGAAGCAAGGCAAGTTGCTGTGAAGGTTGGTAGGGAGGCTCCAAAATAGGCTAATGAAAAATTTTGGAGGGTGGTTGTAGTTGCTACAACATTAGTATGCGAAAGGTAAAGTTTTATGTAAGGAAAAAATCACTTAAAATTTTGTAATATTATCAAATTATTGTAATGAATATTGATCAATATTACATATTTTATATGATTAACATTAAAATAGAAACATATTCTTCATGTATGAAGAATTATACTGGATACCTTAGGATCTCTGTTAAAATTGTGTTTGACACACTATTTAATACTTTCAAGTTCACCAACAATATAGTGAAGATAATATTTATTCTTGAACCTTCATATAGTAGTTTTCATGCCTTATTAATCAAAGGTACATTGATGAATACCATCAAAATTATCAGCCATTGGAATAAATTTGCTATGGATGAATCTATTTATTCCAGCATTCTTATTTATATCAATATAAATTTCTTTCATAGGATTAAGTTCATCTCCATAAACTTGTTCACCAATATTTCTACTATAACTTGGCACATCCTTAGGCAATTCAAGACTAGGATTCTTAGTCATTATAATTACAAGAAATAAAATAATTCAGATATGAAAAATTAAATTATATAATTTTTTCCACAATAAAAAAATCAAATAGTGAATAATTTACAAGTGATATTTGTTTGGCTCCCCTTTAAGATGCTTAATCTAGTTAATTACTTTTTAATTCTTCTCCTTTGTAATCCATTTCATTTTTGCTAAGGAAATGACATTTATCATCAACATATTGCTCTTTTAACCTAGCAATGGCCTCAAATTTTGTCACTATTTGATATTATTTTCTATTACAACAAAATCCATTGAAAACATTAGTATAATATAAGAATATATCCAAAGAAATTTTGTCACTATTTGATATTATTTTCTATTACAACAAAATCCATTGAAAACATTAGTATAATATACGAATATATCCAAAGAATTTTGTCACTATTTGATATTATTTTCTTTAAACAAAATCCATTGAAAACATTAGTATAATATACAATATATCCAAAGAATTCCATCTTTGATTTTTTTTTTTTTAATCCAAAGAGATTTTAGATTATGTAGAAAATCCACAATTTGTAGATAAAAAATGGACTTTGAAAGCAGATACAAGAAAGCTGTTACATAGTTATTCAAAGTGACACAAAATATATTATAAATTTCAAAAGTATTGCATAATTGTTTTCATATTTCTCATATTTATATATATAAATTTTGTTGAAAATATTAGCGAGAAAAGGGTTCCTTGATTTGTGCCTTAATCATAGGAGTCAGAACGAGTTCCTTCTTGTGCATGACTCGAGTTCCTAAAATTAGGAGATTCCCTATAAATTAGGATGAGTTCCTATAATTTAGGAATTAGTCCCTAAAAATTAGGACGATTTAGGTTGCGATCCAGTAATGTGTCGAAATTGAAAGTCGAGCTCGTAATTTTCTAGTGTGAGTTGATTGAGGAAAAACACAAGTGGTTGACTTGAAATATGATGAGTTGCATGATAAATTAACTCATGCTATCTCAATCAATCACAAAACCATTCCTTCATTAGGAACCCACTAATTTTAACCATTCAAATCTCCTTTAAAAGGAAGAACAAAGGCACAAGTTTAATGATTGTTTTGGTGAGCACGAGTTGGCACAATGTTGTGTGTGAGTTTATGAGGATGTGTGTGAAAGAGAAACTTGTGCACAAAATTATTATGAGGAAGATTTCCCTTGGGTAGTGTGCATAGAAAAGGAGGAAATTCCTATTTAATAGGAGAAACTATTACACATGGATTTAGTGAGCATATTAGTCTACAACAAGTGTGTTTTTCAAGCCTAGGAAAGGCAGGGAGAAGGTTATATTCTCTATTGAGAACAAAGTTGTATTGTAAGAGATCATTCCTCAGTTTCTATTAATAATATTCTCAACAAGTAGAGGGTTTTCCCAGGTGGGTTGCCTAGACAATTCTGTGTTTTTGAATTGTATCAATGTGATTTTATTTTTATTCCTATTCCGCTGCATCTAGTAGAGAAATTTTATGTTTATGTGAGAAGAAATTTTATTTTAGATTGCTCATATTAGCAGATCAGAATTTCATGGATTTTCTACAAATTTTAGATACATTAAAATATCAATGATATTTTGCCATAGTGAAAGTTACTAGAGTAAATTTATTGACTATGTCAACATTATTAATCATTACTTACACTGGTCACACAAATATCAAAATTCAGAAGTTATAATGTCAACATTTCTATATCTTAAGAGCATTGTTGAACTTATGACATATGTTAGTGACCAAAAAGAAAAAAAATGTCTTTTCAACAAATTCTAAAAAAAATTGACATCACGATTAATTTTTTCCATTAATATTGAAAAAAATCATTAGATTTCATACACAAACTAATCTGAAAATGGGGGTTGATCGTCCTCTGACACTTTGAAAGATTTAAACTTTACGTGTTTAGTTCATGCCTTATTCAAATATGAATAATTAAAATTGAATGAACTTAAATATGAAATAAAACATTAAAAACTCAAAAATAACATAAAGGAACATACACAACCAGTTGTTAATGGAGTTCACCCCTCCTGGGCTATGTCTTCGGGCCCTGCTCCAAAGGCTAGGCCGCTTTATTTATCTCAGCTGCAAAGTGAGTACATACAAATTCTTTGTCTTTTACAATCAAGTTGATGATAGAGTGGCAATGTTTTCGTTCAAGAAACGTCCTCCTACAAAGAACTCTCACTCTTAATTTGACTCAATTTTATAAAGAGGTGGTTGCGCCAAAATAAAGAGGACTATGTAGCAAAGGTCCTTGTACTCAAATTCGAGATAAAAAATCAATAATATCATTGCTTAAAAACAAAAGTGTTGTGGTTGTCTTCCACCAGATCACACTGACAAAAAGACTACTCCAATGAAGAAATTGACTCTGCCCTTGCATTCAGAATGCCTTGAAATCCCCATCTAGAATTTTGAAATGCTTAAAAAGGCTTCCGTATGACTTGGAAAGTAAAAAACAATCTTTGCTGAAAACATAGATGGGTTTGACTATGCAAACCTTACAACACAACCTGCTTTGGCTCATTGTTTGAGTGCTATGGTTATAAAGACCCCGGTCAGGGGTTCAATCCACATTTTATGTCATTTGGAATGATATTTTGTCGAAGTGATTCGGTTTGGATAAGATTAATTTTTTAAACAATAATTTTGGTGGCAAGGTCATCTGACCCACCACCCTAGGCCAACAAACATACAATGTATCAAATAATGAATTTATGGCTATGGTAACCATAGCCATAAGATTTATCCATGTTAGATCATTAATCACAACGACAGTATGACGACGTTAGTCGGCCTAGAGCGGTCATATTTCAACAAATGATTTAATGCATGTTCTAGAAATTGTTGAAAATGGGAAAGCTTCCTGAAGAAGCTATTGCCCCATCGATCTCCAGAAAGATCTGTGATGTGTATAAAAACCTACTCAGCAGTTGAATGAAAACAAGTTGCAAGTTGCAAGTTTCTGTGTTATGTGTCTGAGTCTTCCGCTCTCTCTGATATGGTAACAGAGCAATGGGTGTTTAGTGCTGTATGCTGCACTCTCTAATTTGGTATCAGAGCCAAGGGTTTGGCAGAGTGCAGAGCTCAGGAGTGAGGGCTGGTAAAGAGCTATGAGCTCAGTGAGTGTTGGTGAGCCGTGAGCGAGGGCCACTGAGCTGTGAGCCTGTGGTGAGGGTTGTATGAGCAGTGGTCACTGATTTCCGAGTTGTGGAGTGTAGTGAACCTGAAGCAGACTTGAGGACACGTTGAGTCCTGAGAAGTGTGAAGAGTGAAGATGTGTGAAGCCTGAATGAGACTTGTGTGGTCGTTATTTTGAAAGGTTCATGAATGTGTTGTGAAGCTCTGTGAGAGAGCATGTGAAATAAGCTTTTAGTGTTCAATTGTTGGAGTTGGGGTCACCGGAGGTCGAGTTAAGCGGCGTTGTGCATGTGTGGAGCTGAGGGTTTCAGCTTAGTTGTAGTATTGTAGAACTGTAACCGTATGAGGATCTAGTGTGGCTTAAAGAACTGTGGTGCGTGTGCCACCTGGGAGTGTTTTTTAAAGCTGTTTGTTGCAGAATACTGTGTGTGGAGCCTAGAGGGCCGAGGAGAGCCGAGGTTGGCGCAAGTGCAGCTGAGTGCCGCTGAGTGTTGTAAAGAGCGTTGTTGAAAGAGAAGTCTGAGCTGTAAGGTCATTTTGGAGTTGTGCCAACGGAAGTTGGAGCTAGAGGCATGTGGGCCTGAAAAAGTTTGAGGTGTGAGGATTGTGCATGCCGAACATCGAGCATTGGATTGTGTGCATGATGTTTGTATGGCTAGTGTTGAAACGAGGAATTTTATGAGGATTGTTGCTGATAATGTGCCAAGTCCAGTCGTGTATGGTGATATAGAATACAAAGATTAGAACTACTTTAGGTTGCTCAAGAATTGTCCGTCATAAAGTTTATAGAAGTTCGGTGCCTTCTATTTATGCAGTTTGTCCAGTGATAGTGTTCAAGATCAACTGCATTCTTCAGCCCTTGCGATGCGATGTGAAAGTGTGCATAGTGGCCAAGAAAGTGTGAGAAGCTGCCAACGTCAAGTTTTTTGCCAGCATAAGAGCTTGTAGCAAGGCCTCAACTGCAAATTATTTTTGAATTTGACTCTATGATTAGAGTGATGGGTCAGCAAAAGAGACTCAAACAATCAAAGAGAAAATTGAAATACTTGAAGAAAAAGAATGAAATGGCAGAAGTTGCAGAAGAATTAGAAATGTTTCCAGAATTTAAGCCTAATGAAGGTTTGAATCAGATAGAAGAATTTGAAGACACTGATGCAATATTGAAACGATTAATGCTAGTTCTGCCAATTTTCTTAGGTAAAAATTTTAAGCTTTGGGCAATTAAAATGGAAGGATTGCTTGGTTCAATAGATTTATGGAAATTTGCCCAAGAAGCTTTTATAAATCTTGATGATAAGCGTAGAAATGCAATAGCATTGTTTCTCATCATATCAACTTTAGATGAAAATATTTTGTCTAATATTTTGTATGAATTTGGTGAAATACGTGATGCAAAAGTATTTTGGGATATTCTTGAATTGAAATACAGTATGGAGGGTAGTGAGAAAGCTGAATTTGATGAAGGTGTTGTAGCTAAAAGTGATTGTGTTGAAAGCATCATAGCTGGGATTAAGGCTGAAAGTATGTCTTTAGCTGACAATAGAGTAGTATGTGATATTAAGGAAACACCCTGTGATGTAGAGATTTATGAAGTCAAATTTGATGACAATTATGTATCCCATGATGAGTGGTTAAATATGATGCATGAAAAGCATCTTATTGATGAGTTGTTGTTTGGTGAGAAGAGTTGCATACCTCCATACACAAATCAAATGCAGGACAACATGTTTGCAGCAACAAAAGAATTGACGAAAGAGGTTGAAGACATGAATCAACCAACCATGTCAGCAAAGAAAAATGAAGGAAGCAAAGCTCTTTCCAAAAAGCACGATGAAAAAAATCAATATGGTTATGTTTATAAATCTAACATTGTTTTTGATTGTGCAGATATTGACAATCAGAAAGAAGCAACAAAACTTGAATAAATTGCAAGCAAGTATAAGTCCCAAGAACCTGAAGCAATGTTGAATACAAAGAATGTTAACCTGCAATCAAGAAAGGAGAAACTCAATCACTATCTTATGACAAGAAAGGTGAAAATGAAACGGCACCAGCAAAGGAAAAGGAACAAGCATGGACCCTTTAATAAGAAGGCAAAAATGAAATGTTTTGTTGTAAGCCTAGCTGAGACTTAGACCAGCAGACAAGTTAAATTTTAGGTCGTCGTGATTAAGGGGAGGTGTTAGACCATTAATCACCACGACCGTATGACGGCGTTAGTCGGCGTAGAGCGATCAGATTTCAACAAATAATTTAATGCACGTTCTAGAAATTATTGACAATAGGAAAGATTCTTGAAGAAGCTATTGCCTCATTGACTCTCCAAAAAGATCTGTGATCTGTATGAAAACCTATTCAGCAGTTGAATGAAAACAAGTTGAAAGTTCCAAGTTTCTGTGTTATGTGTCTGAGTCTTCCGCTCTCTCTGATATGGTAACAGAGCAATGGGTGTTTAGTGCTGTATGCTGCACTCTCTAATAATCCAATGGCGTTGAAAACTCCCGCATAAACCTTATCCATTGCACGGAAAAGGTTTGTTAATTGCAGGAGGATATGTATGACGGAGGGCCAACAATGGTGGACTCTGCCATTTTTTCTTTTATGCCATTTTGATATCGCATAGCCTTTAACAATAAGCGGCAGAATATTCATGACAAGAATCAATGTGTATCCCAGTCAGTAAGGTATGAAGATTGCAAGGAGAATGTCACAGGATTAAATCCCGTCTAGTCTATTCGTTAATAATTTTTTGGCCAGACTTCTAAGGTCATGTGTCCACTTCGATAGGGCCTCGTGGCTTCATAGGATTGACTATCCTTCAGCCAACCGAAAATTGAAAAATTTCTCTTCTTCGGTAGCTCCTTCCAACTCTTCGCGCGCGGTCATCTGGCACATGCTGTGACGAGGGGATAGAGTTGAAACTTCACCCCTCGTCGGTGGCTCCTTTCCACCCGCGCCACGGTTCGGTGACAAGTCTTACGGCTAGGAGCTGGAGCTGGAACTTCGCCCCTCGTCGGTGGCTCCTTTTCACTTGCGCCACGATCTGGTGACAAGTATTGTGACCAGGAGCTGGAGCTTATGCCTTAGCACCTCCCTGTAATGCACTCAGAACCCGTTGGTGTGGTAATGTGCCTGGTGCATGCGACGTGGGGGCTAAGCCCTGGTCCAACCCCAAATTCGTTAACTTTAAGTTGCTCCCGGAGACTATAATTAACAAGCAACAAGGTTAGTGGAACGATGGAGCGTTGTGATGTTGTTTGTTAGGTCCGTGGTTCGAGCCTCCCGGAGGCAAGGTAGGCTCACAAACAAATTTTAATTTGTTATGGGGAATGGCAGTCATCCATTGTCCTATTTTTAATTTGTTATGGGGAATGGCAGTCATCCATTGTCCTATTTTAATTTGTTATGGGGAATGGCAGTCATCCATTGTCCTATGCGGGGCTCTATTATTTGTAAAATTCAAATATCAATAAACCAATTATAAACCATAAAAAATTGACCAACCAGAATGAGACACATGGCAGCCATCCATTGTCCCACGCGGGGCTCCATTTTTTGTCAAATTCAAATATCAATAAACCAATTATAAACCATAAAAAAATTGACCAACCAGAACGAGACACATGGTAGCCATCCATTGTTCCACGTGGGGCTCCATTATTTGTCAAATATAAATTCAAATATCAATAAACCAATTATAAACCACAAAAAATTGATCAACCAGAATGAGACACATGGCAGCCATCCATTGTCCCACGCGGGGCTCCATTAGTTGTCAAATTCAAATATCAATAAACCAATTATAAACCACAAAAAATTGACCAACCAGAATGAGACACATGGCAGCCATCCATTGTCCCATGTGGGGCTCCATTATTTGTCAAATATAAATTCAAATATCAATAAACCAATTATAAACCACAAAAAATTGACCAACCAGAATGAGACACATGGCAGCCATCCATTGTCCCACGCGGGGCTCCATTATTTGTCAAATATAAATTCAAATATCAATAAGCCAATTATAAACCACAAAAAATTGACCAACCAGAATGAGACACATGGCAGCGATCCATTGTCCCACACGGGGCTCCATTATTTGTCAAATTCAAATATCAATAAGACAATCATAAACCACAAAAATCGACCAATCAGAATGAGACACATGGCAGCCATCCATTGTCCCATGCGGGGCTCCATTATTTGTCAAATTCAAATATCAATAAGACAATCATAAACCACAAAAAATTGACCAACCAGAATGAGACACATGGCAGCGATCCATTGTCCCACGCGGGGCTCCATTATTTGTCAAATTTAAATATCAATAAGACAATCATAAACCACAAAAAATCGACCAACTAGAATGCAACACTTGGCGAAACCTGAACGTACCATGTGTCAACCAGAACCATGAGATGACCATTGGATTTAGTAATCCTGAGTGTTAACTTTGACCAGTTGACCCTTTGACTTTTTGCCCAACTTTGACTTTGCATAAATTCTTCATACGAAGCTGGATTTCGGTTATTCAAGTTGAGTTGGATTCGGAACGACAAAATATACGCAATGACACTAGTGTCAAAAACATATGAGAAAATTGAATTTTTGAGCATGTTGGGATCCACTGCTATCCATGACCTTCCTAGTCTCAAAAGATGGCTAGACATAACCAATGACTAGACTCAATTGTAGTTTAAGATCCACCTGGATCATACCTCCCTATTAAAAGAATTTTGGTCCACTAAAATTTTATTAAAATAGTGAATTTATTACATCAATCATCAATACATTAACAATCTATACCCTATTACAGACTCAACTAGAATGATCGATGTGACGACAAATCATAGATACAATTATCATTTAAACATAAGGCATGAAATCTACCGAGTTCCAAGTAAGCAATTTTTTTGGAGACTTACATTCTTCTTTGCTAGTTTCCTTTGCTTCCCTTCATTCTGATTGTGCTTCTATTGATTTATGTGGTAGCATTGGACATGTGATCTTTGAATTTCCTTTCAACTTACATTGTGAAAAAAGTCTCTCTCCTGAGTCTGTAATGGTCATCTTCTTGTTCGATCTCTCTGATTCCTTCCCTTACTCTACCACAATCTTTCCTAGACTTTTCTTTACTTGTAGTGTTGTGTCATCCTTCCACATACTACTTGCAACATGTACCTTTTCATTGTAAACCGTCTGTTTCCAGCATTCAACTTTGTGATCTTGCATCTTTTTCGACATTTGCTCAGGATGTAATGATCAACATCAATTTGCTATGTGACCTTTCTTTCCACAATAATCACATATTTATTTGTCAAATCCCAATCCCTCATATTTGGGTATTTCCTAAACTAATATTGGCTGGAGTCTACCTTGGCCATGCTTTCCGAGGCCTTGACCTTGCTCATATCTCATTATGTTCACCAAATTCATACCAATTCCTTTGGTATGTTTTTCGAAAGCTCCAATCTCATGATCGCTTGAAGCCTCTTCCTTCTCTGTTTCTAAAATAAATTTCCTGAGACGCTGGTACATAAGAAAGTTCCTCAGAAAATGAAGAAAAAGTGCCAATCGCTTCTTCCACTCACTGTTCCTTTGGAGTAGTAGATGGATATGAAATTTATTCATCTAGATGTTGATGAACAGGATATACTTCATTGTCTTTAATAATAGATGGAATTTGATCTGAGAGACTTCCCCTCTTTCGAATTTTCATGGCTTGAATCCTCACTTGCAATCTTTGTTTATCTTCTTGCAATTCTTGCACCATGCGTCGCAATTCAACATTCTCTTGTCGATATTGCTGATTAATTCTTCCAACTCTTGCAACCGAATTTGATTCATGCTTCTACCCATACTTTCAATTTGGTCAGAACCTGCTCTGATACCGATTGATCTGAAAATGGGGGTTGATCGTTCTCTAACACTTTACAAGCTTTAAACTTTACATCTTTAGTTCATGGCTTATTCAAATATGAATAATTAAATTTGAATGAAATTAAAGATGAAACAAAACATTCAAAACTAAAAAATAACATAAAGGAAGAGACACAACCAGTTGTTAACGAAGTTCACCCCTCCTGGGCTACATCTTCGGGCTCTATTCCAAACGCTAGGCCACTTTATTGATCTCACTGCAAAGTGAGTACATAAAAATTCTCCGTCTTTTAGAGTCAAGATGATGATGGAGTGGCAATGTTTCCCTTCTAGAAATATCTTCCTACAAAGAAATCTCACTCTTAATCTGACTCCATTTTACAAAGAGGCAGTTGTGCCAAAACAAAGAGTACTATGTAAAAAGATCCTTGTACTCAAATTCGAGATAAAAAAGAAATAATATGACTGCTTCAAAATAGAAATGTTGTCGTTGTCTTCCTCTAGATCATACTGAAAAAACAAATACTAAAATGAAGAAACTCACTCTGCCCTTGCATCCGGAATGCCTTAAAACCCATATCTAGGCTTTTTGAAATGCTAAAAAATGCTTCCGTATGACTTCGGAAAGTAAAAAACAATCTCTGCTCAAAACATAGATGGCTTTGACTGTGCAGACCTTCCAACACAACTTTATCTGGCTCACTGGTTGAGCACTCTACTCATGAAGGCCCTGGTCGAGGGTTTGATCCATATTTTATCTGATTTGGAATGATATTTCAGCGGTGTGATTCAGTTTGGATAGGATTAAATTTTTAAACAATAATTTTGGTGGTAGGGTCATCAAACCCTCTGCACCACACCACCAAACATATAATGTATCAAATAACAAATTCATGACCCGTGGCCTCTCTCCAAACTGTTGCACGTAATCATAGCCATAGGATTTATCCAATGGCATTGAAAAATCGTGCATAAAACTTATCCAATGCGCTAGCGGGGTTTGTTAATTAAAGGAGGATATGTATGGCGGAGCCGCCAACAATGGCAGGCTCCACCCTTCTCTTTTAATGCCATTTGGATATCACATAAAATTTAACAATAAGTGACGAAGTGTTGACAACAAGAATCAATGTGTATCCCAGTTGGTAAGGCGTGGACTTTATAGGAGAAGATCACGAGATCAGATCCTTTCAAGTTTGTCCATGCGTTAATTTTTTTTTGGCTAGTCTTGTAAGGCCACATGTCGCACTTCTATAGGGCCTCGTGGCTTCATGGGATTGGCTGTCCTTCAGTGAACTGAAAACAGACAAATATCCCTTCTTCGATAGCTCTTTCCACCTCTTCGTGTGTGGTCATATGGAACATGTTGTGACCAGGGTCTAGAGCTAAAAATTCGCCACTCATCCTGACTCCTTTCCACCTATGCCACGGTTCGGTGACAAGTCTTGTGACTAGGAGTTGGAGCTGGAACTTCACTCCTCATGAATGGCTCCTTTCCACCTGTCCCATGGTCCGGTGACAAGTCTTGTGACCAGGAGCTGGAGCTTATGCCTTAGCGCCTCCCTGCAAATCACTCAGAACCCATTGGTGTGGTCATGTGCCTGGTGAATTCGACTTGGGGCTGGGACTAAGCCCTGGTCCAACCCAAAATGCGTTAACTTTAAGCTGATTGCGAAGACTATACTTAATAAGCAACATAGTTGGTGGAACTGTGGAGCGCAATGATAATGTTTGATGGGTTCGAGGGTCGAACCTCTCTGAGGCCCCACATGCTCATAAACCTTTTTAATATGCTATTGGGAGGCCACATGGCAGCCATCCATAGGTCCATGTGGTGCTCCATTATTTGTCAAATTCAAATATCAACCAACGAATCTTAAGCCATGAAAATTTGACCAACAAAATGAGATAGTTAGCGAAACCTGATCACACCATGTGTCAACCAAAACCATGAGATGACCGTTTACTGTTGGAACCTTGAGCGTTGACTTTGACCAGTTGACCCTTTGACTTTTTCCGAACATGGACCCGAACTTTGACTTTGCATAAATTCTTCATACGAAGTCAAATTTTGGCTATCAAGTTGTGTTGGATTCAGAACGAAAAAATATACGCAATGATAAATTTGAATTTCTGAGCATGTTGGGGTCCACTGCTATCCATGACCTTCCTTGTCTCAAAACATGACTAGACATAACCAATGAATAGACTCAATTGCAGTTTAAGATCCACATGGATCACAAATGTAGTAATAATAGAGTCTCCATTTCCTTAGAACTCTCTTTCTCTGTCAAATACTACTTTACCTCTGAGTGCTTCTTCTAAGCAATGATTGATTCAAGAATTACTTATGTCTACATTTGCTTCCTTTTCACTTAAGGCCCCTCCTACTCTTTCCTATCTAGCCACGACCCCGTCGTTACCTAGAATATAATCTTACATTGCCCACTCATGAACCCTTCTTTGCCTACCTTGTCCTACTCCAAAGGACATGTCTTCTTCTCAACCACTATACCTTCATAGATGCCTCCTCCATGGATTGCCAAACTTTTCGAAAATAATTAACATATATGCATTTTGATTTTCCCCTTGCCCCTCCCTTACCATATCATGAATGAAACAATATCTTTATCCCCATACTTCCCTGCATTTCTCAAAAAAATACCTCTCCCACTTTATCCCCCACTATGCTCTATTCCAATTTGATTTCTGCCTTATCCATGGCTAACTCAACCTCTCCACTTTCAATTTGATACACTAATCCTTCCTTGATGTCAGAATCTCTTTGAAAAATGAGGAGAATTGTTATCTTGGTATTAATATATGGTGGCTTTCTCTTGATCCTTATTTTCTTGTTTCTCACATGTTATTATCATAAACACCCATGACATTTCCTCCACCCTTCCTTTGACTTCTTGGCTTCCATAGTTTTGTTGTTTTTTCTTTTCTTTTATTTTTCATGACCCTCACGGTTTAGATTATATTTCTTCTTCCTTTGTCATTCCCCCCATGGTATAGCTCCTTATATTTTTGTCTATTTTAATGGCCTTCTTGGTTGTTCCCCTTTCTTTTTATGTCACCTTCTACCTATTTTTTCCCCTTTTTTGTTTCTTTTTGCAGTCTCTTGCTCAAAGCTACCTCTCTTGAGATGTAGGATGGTTTCATCTCAAACCTTGTGTGTGAGTGGTCAAAATTGTCTATTTTGAGAGCTAATATACTTGGCCTTTTTTGGTATTCCCAAAATCTTCACCAGATCTCCTACTTACCCTTAGTCCACTTAGGGGAAACATTTCCTTTCCTTGACTATTTTTTTTCAACATTGTCAGCGTGTTTGGATAGTCACCCTTGGTGTACTTAGGAGAAAGGTTGCCTTGCCCATGCTATATTTTTTTGCATTT
>APFE031366042.1:54953-68190 GCA_000404065.3 Pinus taeda
TGCTCTCGCATTGTTTATTTTTTTGTGATTTAGAATTCGTATGCAGGTAATTTCTGTACGGGGTTAAAACCTACATTACCTTGGTCTAAATGTGAGATTGTGGCTCTTCATTTGACTTCTAGTTTGATAGTATTGTTTTCTTTCATAATTAACCAACCCCTTTGGTTCGCTTCCTTCCTAATTATGTTCTCTTATGCCTCATGCACTAGTTTGGGTCTTGGTTAGTTGAGGACCTTTTTTTGGGTCCTTAAATGTGCCTAATCCATTAGGTCATAATCCTTGAGCCACCAATTAGTGCCCCCAATTCTATTTATGTCTCTCCCTTCCTCTTTGTTAAGATACTTTTGGTTTCAATAAGTTTATGTTCTCTCTCTTGAATATGTTGAAACTCTACAAAATTGAACAACCTTTAGAAATCTCGTGATCTTCTATCTTCCATGCTTTTGGATTTGTTGGAATTTGTTTTATAAATCAAACATCCACCTATTGGAATTCTCATACTATCGATATTTTCCTTGATATTTGGCTTATATATTCTTGTTAACACCCAAATTGGGTCCCCATGTAACATACGATGTTAATAAATATACCATATTGCAGTCTAAGTGGAAGAGTATCCAACTATTATTAGAGATTTTTTAGAAGATGTAAATTAAAATAATGATATATAAACTATCATGTATAATCTATTGTAATAGTTTATCACAATATATTTGATAAAATCACTTAAATCTATACTACGTGGGCTATTTTTTCCTTTAGATTTCAAAACATTTAATGGTTTACTTTTGGTGTAAATAAATGAAATAAGATAAACTGTGAGAAATACAGAATAGAAAGAAACACACACACACACATGCAATATCCAATATTAATCCATTTTTTTCCTTGGGAAACACTTTCAAGAGAAAACCCAACTAGAAGGTGAGGTTGCTTTGCTCTCTTTTCCTCGGTATGGAAATATGCAAGAACAAAGGAAGATGTACTTTCTATGGAGTTACCTAAGACCTATGGCTTCTGAAGCTACTATAGAACCTTAACCCCCTCTATTATATTCTTTAACTTTAGACTCCTAGTTGCTCTTCTTAATTATGGAACAAAATATAATAACATAGAATGAAACCCCTACTCCTCCTAGTGGCCTGATATTTAACATAGCCATATAGCCCACAAGGAGTAAGGTTTGACTCCCTTAGACCTCACCTATAGTTACAAATTTGGACATTCTAGTGACTTATTGATTGTCCACATGTGGCTAGCCCCATATGCATAAGTAATAGAGCATGATGTGGCATCCTCTCATACCATGGTGTTACATAATAAGTCAAATTACATGATGTATAAATTTTGTATACAAACTCCAATTGTTGCGATTATTGCACCAATGGAAAGATCTTTAACAATAGAATAGTTCTATAGGGTTTCAAGCACATGAGATTATGTTTGACCCCAAAAAACATCATTTAATGCCTCAAAATGGATCTAGAAGGTTTCAGATCCCAATTCTCCAAATTGGGACCCACCAATGACCTGAAAAGTTGATTCCTCCAATTTTTTTCACTCTAAAAGCATAAAGATGGATGAAAAATAATATAGTGATCCAATTCATATCAAATAATGCCATAATAAGGCATGCCATTCTTCACTGACTTAGGTGACTTGCTCTCATAGTTTATAATGTGCATTCATAGGTCATGGGAGGATGAATTTCTCCACCTCCAAGTCCACCCCCATGAATGAGGTAATCATCCACTTCAACCTCTCAATTTAGTAGGATCAAGTGGGAGGTGACACCATGATCAACTTCCACCTCACACTCTACTGACTTTAAGTGGGAAGAGAAGTCACAATCCACTTCCACCTCTCATCCCACTATGGAGTGGAATCTTGGATCTATACCATCAATATCCATTCAACATGAAAGATTGGGAGTTTTTAGGGATCTCTCATTTAAATATTAATATATAATCAATTTTACCATGTTAGCCATCTCCATATAATAGAGTTTTGTTGTTCTATTTCTCTTTCTTGGTTGGATCACTTCGCAACAATTTCCCCATCCTTTAATGCCATTGATATTTTGCTATAATGTTGTTGTAATGTTGCATTAAAATTTTTAAATAATTAGAAGGATACACTATAATATTAGAGAGAGCCAATTCGAAAAAGGATCCCTAAAAAGAGAAAATTTCATATTTCTTTTAAACATGAAAGGTACTTTGATTTTGTAATTATTTATGCTTTTTTTTTCTTGGTTAAATCACTTTGCAACCATTCCCCATCCTCTAATGCCATTTTTATGTCACTAAACTATTGCTATAATGTTATTGTAATGTTACATTAGAAATTTAAACAAATTAGAAAAACACACTATAATACTAATGAAAACAAATTTGAAAAAAAAACCCTAAAAATAAAAAGTTTTAAATAACCTTTGAACATGGAGAATGTAGATTTGTTTTTATTTCTATTGATTTGTTGAATGCAATATTTCCCTTTTCCCTCTCTATCTACTTCAATTATATTTTTAAATTTTAAAAGAGTTATCTCTAAGTTAACATTAAACTCTACCCATTCAAGAAACAATGGTCTTTTCTTTAGTTGTTTTCTTGTGCACATGTACATTTAAAGGTAGTTAAGCCAAAGATCGTTCTCCTTCACTTCTCACTCCAATATTAAACATTAAAGGCAAGGAAATGCATCCCATATGAAAATTTTCCATTTTCACTTAAATCCGCGCTTTCTCCACTTGAATGGTTACTTGAAAGGACGGAAAGATCGAGCTAATTTAGTCCCTTGACCCTCACAAAATGGTGACCATATTTGGGAGTTCACAAATTTCCATAAAATTGTTTTGTCTGTTTTGAGGTATTCTTGCTTCATGCATGTAATGAGTATTCTTCGATAAATATTTGTGCTCACTAGTTTTTTCAAATCATTCTTTTTTTCTTCTCCTTCCAATCTACGCGATCGATATTGTAAATTTGAGTGATTAGTAAATTTACTATTTATTCATCTCTCTTGGAGTTGTCAGCGTGATCTTATAAATTTAAGTGATTAGTAATTTTATTATTTATTTTTCGTTTTCAAAGTAGAATATTTTTAACAGTATATATAAATAAAATGCTAAATTTATTTTAAAAATTAATTATGTTTTTTTTTTTTTTTTTAATTAAAAAATATTATCGGCACGAGTGTCATATGAAATGATTTTTGGTTTTTTTTGGAGCATGTGATATTGATAAAATTTGATATTGGCCCATGGTATTGTAACGAACTCTATTTATAAATAAGAATGTTTATGATAGAATGAGTCTAAATTTAAATGGTTAATAATCTTGTTATGTGTTTATTTATTTATTTTTAATGTATATATGTTTAACTTATTTTTTGTTTGTTTGTCAAGTGGTCTGAGTTCATGAGAAAGTACATCAAGCTTGACCTTTTTATTGGGCCACACCAACTCTTTAACACAATTGGATTTTTGCCCACAAGTTTCAAACCAATGACCTTCACATTACACCTCATCGCAGTCTATTCCAAGCCTGATGGACATATACATATTTAACTTTTATATCAATTCTTTTTATTATTAATAATAATAATTATTATTTTAAATAAAATTACAGTTTAGTAAATTTTTAAGATTTTATTTTTTAATATTAACAACTTAAAATGTTGATGCAATAAGTGTTTTGATATTTCTTATAGATAAATGCTTATCAACATTTATCAATCATTTAATTTATATAATTATACTAATGAATAGCATTATTCTCTCCAATTTAAATAATTCTATTTTCATTATTCATCATTCATTTTCAAAATTATATTAGTATCTTTATTTCACTTATTTCATAATTTATTATTAGTATCTTTATTTCACTTATTTCATAATTTATTATTAATATTCTTTCACCATTGAACTTATTTTATAGTTTATTATTAATATTCTTTTACCATTGTTTGATTTTTTTTTGGGTGCTGGATTGATTTGAATAAATTGAATGATTTTTTTTACTTGATTTATTTGCATTTATTCACAATTCTTTCATCATTAGGTTTTTCCATATGTTGTTTGATTACATGTACTTAAGTATTTGTTAATATATTATTTAATTAATTTTATTTATTTAAAAATAAATAAATTTATTTCATTGTTCTTTCATCATTGTGTTTTTTTTCTACGTTGTTGTTTGATTTCATGTACTTAAATATTTTTAATATATTATTTATTATTTTTGTAATTAATTTTATTTATTTTTTAAAAACATAATATGTTTTATTGTAACAATTATACTTTTTTATTAAAAAAATAATTTTGTTAAACGCTTTTTGAAAACAGGAACCCTAAAGCAAAATCATAATTCATAGAGATTTCAAAGTTTTTTTCAAAATTGAGCATCTTACGTGAAGGAACACACGGCTCTAAGGTCACTCACAAAAATGAAATAAAAGGTTGATTATAATTTTAAAATTAATAATATAATTGTTTTAAAATTATTTATATATATTAAATTTTGATAATAATTATATAAAAAAATGGTCTAAAAGTTGTAGAATAATCCATATATATATTTTTTTACATAGAAATGTTGATATTGTAGTTAAAAATAAAAATTGTTTGTATATTCTATGGTATTTTTTACACAAATAAACTGATTATTAGGAAGTTGTGCTGGCCATTCTTTTGGGTTAGTTGTAAAGATGACTTTGTCCTCTCTTATGTGCATTGGGACAAGATTGATGCGTGTAGGGAGTGGGGCTGGGCACTAAAGATTTATCTTTATTTACAAAAACGTGCCAAGGTAGGTTGGAGGCTATTGTCTATTCACAGTCTTTGGACCTCGGTTGTTTATTATTGATGAATTGGCTCCAATTCCCAAATAAAAAGAAAGCTAACATCTTTGTCATTTTGAAGGTTGTTTTATCATCAATCTTCATGGTGGAAAATGACTTAGCTTGGAAGGTGGGTAATAGAGGAAAGATGAGGATTGACATTGATTAATGAGTTGGTTGTGGAGAAAATTTTCACTTCCTTTAAAAATTAGTCATATACTTGAACGAGAATGGAAGGATTTTTCTGAACCAGATAGCTAATGATACTCGTTTCTCCATTTGGGTACAAGTTTGGGTTGAGGTTTGAGATCTAAATCCCTTAGAGGAATATAATGTCACATGGAAAATTTATATTATTGCTTTTAATTCATCTCATGTCAGGATTATAGATAGGGGAGACTCTCTCTGCTAGGTTCACTCCCTGAGTGGGGTGTACACTACAAATACCAGGTAATTACATAAGATTAAAGTCAGAAGACATTTAGATCTTGTCTAGTGATGGAAAAAGATTTGAAAGTTGAGTTGTCCTCTAAAGGAACATGTCTTTCTTTAGTGTTTGATTTAAAACAAAGTCTCTACTCAGGAAAGCATTCAAAAGAGGCAAAAAAAGGACCCAACTGGTGCATAATGAGAAAAAATACAAAGGATCAGTGACTCATCTATTTCTCTCTTGTCCCTTTACTTTGAGTATTTGGTCGGTCTGTAAGAATAATTTGGGCTGTGGTTTGGTGTGGCATGGTGAAATTTTTCTTGAAGCTTGGAAGTCTTGGTGGGACCTCTCAAAAGATGATGCTCTAAATATCTCCCCTCTCATTTGCTCGAGAGTATTGTTGGTTAGGAAATAGGAAACTTTTTGGGATAAGGTCTCATCCCTTGATCATGTGGTAGCTCAAGTTCTAGCAATTTTATCCCTCCTACCTTCCTCATATTCTTATAAGGTTCCCGAGGTTATCTAAAAGAAATCCATAAATTTCTCTGTTTCTTGGGCCTATTTTGACGGAGCTTCTTGTGAGGATGGTGCTTGTGGAGGTGGGCTAGTATTGTATCTTCATTAACATCATCTATTCAAATCTCAGATTGGTCTGGGTAAGGGGACATATAACTTTGTAGATATTCTCTCTTTAAAACTTCTCATTTTTTTTTGCAATTGAAAAAGAACGCCACACTCTTGAAATTTTTGGTGATTCTATGAATGTTATAGATTGGTTCAATGAAACAAAAAGATGCCTTAATCACACACTGCTTCCTATTTTGGAGGAGATTCTACAACTAAAGCTTTCTTTTGATCACATTTCATGTTGCCATATCTACATGGAAAGGAACAAATTAGCCAACGCCTATCTAAGGCAACCACTAAGCATGCTATGGGCACTTAGAAAATCAAAAAACAACACTTTCTTGTCTATATTTTGAAAATTTTGAAGATGCTTTTTGTATGAACCTCTTACACAAACAATAATATGTTTACATGTATGATTACTATATTTATGGACACTTATACACATAGTGCAAACACATGTTTTTTAAACATTGGCTTATTAAAGGCCAAAATTTTTGGGCCTTGTGTTTCAGTTATTTTTTTGAGAATGTATAGAAATGCATCTACACAATGTAACCTTATTTCTTATTACTAAAACTATTTACATTTTAATATTAAACTTATAAAATTACCATACAAATTATCAAATAACATAAAAAATTTAATCATACACACATCTTAAAATGACCTTGCTACTTTAATTGTAAAAGTCTATTAACATTTATTACCTCTTAAATATCTTTTATGACCCTACATATAGATATGTGAACATATTCTTAGCCATTTTCTCTATTTTGTTTTGACCATTATTCTTTCAATTTCTCCACATGGTTGGTGTAAACTTTATATATATTTCAATTTTTTTCAATGGTTGGGATAAATTTTATATCTATTAAGATCGATATGGTTGGTTTTCAACTTTACATATATGGTGAATCATATTATTGATGAGCATAAACCTTAGTATGTCAATGGTTTTATGCACCAACATAGATCCATCTTAAATACTATAGATCAACTTTACATATATGGTGAATCATATTATTGATGAGCATAAACCTTAGTATGTCAATGGTTTTTATGCACCAACATAGATCCATCTTAAATACTATAGATACCATGAGCTAAGAGAGATCAGACATTTTTAGAGGCAAAATAAATTTGAATTTTTTTTGCATCCCTTGATAGATGTCAATGAATCAGTTCTTTATTGTAAGTTCAAAAAATCTTTGTTAGATTTTATGGAAAATTGAATATGTATATAAATGGAAAAAAGGGTAAAATAACCACACTACTTTAAAACATTTTAACCATAATAACCTTACTTTTTTCAATTGCTTTTATATGATAAAATACATATTTTTTTTTAAATATTATATATAATTTATACATAATTGACATTAAAATATTTTACATTACATTGAATTGAAGCATTTAATATTTTAGTAATAATTAGAATTGAAATTTGTTATTATTATGAATATTTTTAAATGTCACATATAAAATTTATATTAAGAATTGAATGAATAACACATTTCTTATATAATCTAAAAAAGTAGTATTTAATATATATATATTTTAATTTTATTTTTTTTAACTTTCAATTACTTTATTTATTATACAACACTAAATATTTTTTATTTTCTATATAAAATATATTTTAAGTTGATATCAACATAAATTAGTTTTAGCATATAATTTCAAATATTTTATTTAAATACCATATTGAAATATTTTTGAAAAATATAAAATTTAAACATCTTAAACACCATGACTAAATCAACACTATGACTAAATCCCTTCCAAGTAATTTGCCACAGCACCTGGCTGGCTTTTCTCATCGTAGCCAGGACATTTAAAACTGTTTACCTCAAAAGCAGCCACTGGGTATTAAATTTATTCAGAGACAGACCGGGGAGAGGCCTTAAGCGTTTGTCCATTCTGGCAGAAATTCGAACGACTTTGTCTTATTCTTAACAGATAATTTAGATGAGATTGCTCCCAAATTAATATGAAAGCCATATCCATATGATAGCGGGCTCTGTTTAGGATTCCTGGCGTTATGTCGAAGCATGCACTGGGCAACTCAGAAAACAGCAGAGTTTCGGAGTAAATGTACCATCAATACGCATTAAAATCTATCGTTCTTCTCAATAACATGGTGATCGATGTACTTCAGTGACAGTGATTGTGCCATTCAATGCCCCATTTGAATTCATGTGTTGTTACCTGACTCTTCTGCCACTTTTAGTATTGCCAGATATCTCGAATATTTCCTTGTATGCAGCGGGGAATCAGGTGATGCAAACTTAGTGCACCACAAGATCGCTACGTTTAGTATAAATGTTTAATAGATAAAATGGAAAACAATGGGAACTCCTGCCCTGTTTTTGTGTACAACAGAAGTATAGGAAATACAGAATGGGATTGAAATGGTTTATATATAATCCAAATAGTGTTCTCCTTGTTTTTCTCTTATGTTTCACTGTATCAGTGGGCTCACAAAGTGTGCCTGCACTCTTCATCTTTGGTGATTCGCTCAGCGACGATGGCAACAACAATTATCTCAGTTCTTTGGCTAAATCTAATTTCCCACCTTATGGAATAGATTTCCCGCTTGGACCTACTGGAAGGTTTTGCAATGGACGCACCGTCCTAGATTTTCTAGGTTAACTCTTCATGTTTTATAATGACATATTTCTTTTTTGGAGACTATCATGTGAATGAAGTTTCATTGAAATTGCAGGATGAATAATTTTATTGTTATCAAGATATGTGTCTGCATAATTGTTTGGTTTACCGGAATGTATAATGGTTGTGCATGCAGGACAATTCCTTGGTCTGCCATTCATCCCAGCTTATTTGGATCCATCAACAAAGGGACAAAGGGTTGTGAGAGGGGTGAATTATGCTTCTGCAGCCGGTGGCATTTTGGATGATACTGGCCTAAACTATGTAAGTTCTTCATACAATAGAATAGGCATATTGGATGATATTTTTTTACTATGCGCAAGTTAGATATATTAATAAATTATGATTAAGAAAGAGTCTATACATACTTCTTAATGGGCAACCTATCCCTCTAACTTTATTACAAGGAATCTAACAGGGTGAATGGAAGAATACATAATTGTCCAACTTATCAAGTTGCTGAGACTGAACATAAACCACGTAAAATCTTCATAAAATAAAATAGGAAGAATGTGTAAGACATCGTGAAATTTTTTAATAAGTTTGACCCAATTTAATTGTTGCATCTTTGAACCTTTTAATATTTAATTGTAGATGGATTTTAACTTTGGCTTCGGAGGACAATGGAATTTCCATGGACAATATTTTTGTTTTCTTTTCATAGCATTTTCTTATATTATGATATAATTTTAATTTATATATTATTTTTTAGTTTTTTATAATAATAATTTATTATATAAACTCATTTAAATTTTTTTAATTTAGTTTTAAGGGATCAAAATATTATATTGTAAAATAATTGTAACTCTAGAGAATCATGGAGAAAGATTGAGCAAATCCAAAAGCATTTTATAGTGTATAACCTCAAAATTAAAAGCAATACACCCTATGCTATTCTCCTTATAGAAGTGGGTCTTTCCCCTATCGAGAGTCTAGCTATGACTAGGCTTCTGTTGTACAATCACAAACTCAATAGCATAGGAGACCATAGACTTCCTTAGCTAGCTTTAAATTCCAGCCAAAACCACCCAAGGCTCAAACTAGGCTGGTATAAAGAGGGCCTAGTTAAACCATTGGGAGATCCACGAGAATGTTGCATTGCAAAACATTAATAAAATTAAAAATATTGTTACTTCTAAGTTCAAAGAAAAAATGTGGTGTGCAACAGATTTAGCAGCTAAAAGAAAATTAAGATATATAAGGAGGTCATCAACCCCACCCTAGAAGATCAAAAGTATCTCTCTGTTTTAACTAGGTCAAAGAAGAAAATTAATATAGCCAAGATTAGAACAAACTCTCATGAACTCTGTTCCTAAAACACCATGGATGGAAATGATCTCTCTGTGAGAATATGAATATCGAGGATGAAAATCACTTCCTCTTAGAGTGCCCTCGGTACAACCACATTAAATCTCTTTTGTTGCAATACTAACCTTCCTAACCTTTTACTATGTCAAAATTATAATGAGCTTGGGAGGCTTCTCTCCAAGTTTTTTGAGCATAGGAATAAAATCTTAAATCAAACTAAATAATAATTCGTTTCTCTAAGTCCGATAAACCAAAGTTTAGTCTTAGACTTTAACCACCATCATCATCACTAATTAATATAAAAAATAAATTCTGTTTCCAAAAAAATAAAACATTAATAAAAACATTAAAGTTTTTATTTATTAAAATATGATATTTATATAACGATAGAGAAACTAAACATTATTAACCAAAGAATATATGATAATTCACGCTTATTATTTTTGAATTCTCATTCTTTTAATTGGAGATGATGGAAAGTCTAGATCTACAATCTCCTCATTCTTTTTAATTAGGGATAATGGAATGGCTAAATTTACAATCTTCTTAGCTACTGGATATTTTGTTGTCCAATTTCTTTATTTCAAGATCGATGAATAGAAAAATATCATATTAAGCCGATTAATAGAAAGATATCCTATTGAGCTTCTGTCCTCTCTGAAAGCACCTTACTCATAATTGTCCTTTATTTATTAGTATATATCAACAGTCTGAAATCTATTACAATGGCTATTGTTATTCCCAGTCTTCCACATTCTCTTTTAACTTCGACAAAATTTCTCTCCACCTTAGCTATATTCATTGTATTCCCTGCTGCTAAGGGAGTGTGTGAATAGCAATGCAATTCTTAGCATTTTTGCTGAGTCCGCATCCATAGTTGCCATGCCTCCCATGACTTCTCCCAAGAAGAGCCATGGTCTTCCAAGAAGAGCCATAGCTAAGACCAGATACACAATAGATGCTCAACTAGAAGAGAAAGATAACGTCCACTGGTATGAGGGTATCACAGAGCCTTTGATGATTCATATTTCAAACATAGAGGAGTCAGAGGAAACAAGCAAATGCATCCCATACGCAGACTGGGGAGAAAGCACACGCATTAAAAAAGAAGCTATTAAAACTACTCCAAAACTAATACAAAAGTAAAACGAGAACGTAAGAATTTACATGAACAGACCAAAGTAACCAATATGCCCAGAGTATAGAGGTAGAAATGGATGAGTCTAGGCTATGTTTCTCAAGAAACCTGTAGCAATATCTTGAAATATTAAATTTCATATCCAGCATTAATATTTTTTAATATATTTTTTACTTTAGTGAAATTTTATTTTAAAATATTTATTTTAATAATAATATATATATATTAAATGGATTAGATGTTAGATCTGGGTGAGTTGATATGCAGGGATGATGGTAAGTTCATTTTTAGCATTTGGGTTAATTGTGGTTACTGTAACAAATTGTATTGAGATTTTAAATTTATCTTGCTCTTGTGTTTATATTTTGCAATATCTAATTTATGGAACTACCCTATTGATTTTTTAAAGAATTATAGAAATTTTCAGCTACAAAAATTAGTTTTTTAAAATTAATTAAATTAATTAATTATTTTTTTTGTTGACTCAGTCAAAAGTAGCTGTCTTATTTAAACCTGCTGCCATGATCTAATTCTTCATTTTTGTCTTCACCATAAAATCACACTGGTTGGTTTCGAAAAAATTGGCAAATATTTCTCAATGTAATTAATATTGATTTTAATTTTTTTATAATCTAAATATAAATCACAAAAACTTAAACTCAATTAAAATATTATTTTTCTCCTAAATTTCTGTTCACAATTAAATTAACCTACATTTATATAAATATTACCTATAATAAAAAAAATTGATAATTCTTATTATATTTTTTCTTAACACCATAAATGGAATTGAAATAAATGCTACCTTTATATTTAAATGTTACAAATTTGTAAATCTAAATATAATTATAATAGAGTCAAATTTAAAGATCAAAGTGCAATTATTGAGTAAATGAATACAATAAATATAATTATAGTTATAATAGAGTCAAATTTAAAAATCAAAATGCAATTATAGATAAAAAAGAAAACAGAAAGAAAGAAAGAAAGTAGGAAAAAAAGGTAGGAAGATATCCCAAATATTTGGGAAGGATTAATCATAACCTCCTCACCCTGTTTCAGTGTTTTGCACCCCTTTAAACTATAGATAAACTATTAAAATCTAAATTGAATGAAAAATAATAATCTAGTATAAATCATAACCTCCTCACCCTGTTTCAGTGTTTTGCACCCCTTTAAACTATAGATAAACTATTAAAATCTAAATTGAATGAAAAATAATAATCTAGTATAACGTGTATTGCTCTCTCTTTCTTTCCTGGGTACATCTTTTCATTGATAATTAGGTTGAAATCCTGTTGCCTAATTTTCTGTTGTTAACCAGGGTAGCCGAATATCGTTCAACGACCAGATACGAAATTTCCAGAACACCCTAAAGGACTTGACTGCACAGTTGGGAACCTCACAGGCCCTTGAGCTGTTTCTTTCAAAGTCTATATTTGCTGTCGCGCTCGGAAGCAATGATTACATCAATAACTATCTGCAACCCGCATTTTTCACGACGAGTAGACAGTTTTCAGCAGGAACTTTCGGCCACCTCCTTATTTCTCAATACACTAAACAATTAACGGTAACTGTCACAATAATAATAGTAATAATTATTTGCCTTAACATTTGAACATTGCAGAAATAATTTAAGGACAAAATCACTGGGTATTGCAGGCTCTTTATGACATGGGTGCAAGGAAATTTGTAGTATCCACGGTGGGTCCTCTGGGTTGCCTTCCTCAGCAGTTAGCCATTTCAAATACTAATGGCCGTTGTATTGACAGTATCAACCAACTTGTTGAACCTTTCAATGCCGGGCTTCGATCCATGCTCAGTCAATTGAACACTAATCTCACTGGGGCAACTTTCGTTTATCTAGACACCTACAAAATTGTTCTGGACATGATAAAAAACCCTAGTGAATATGGTAATATTATTTCCAGTGAATTGTAGATAAATCCTAGTGAATATAGTAATATTATTTCCAGTTGATTGTAGATTTAGGGAATATTTAAGGTATTTTATCTAGATTGTTAATTTTTTGAATATTTGGTATTTTTAACGGATATGGGCTCGGCCAATTATTTGACTGCGCCCTTTTTAGATATCTTTATCTATTGTAGAATTGAGGCTTCTGTGATTCATCATAGTTATAAGAAGAGCTTCGGCGTAAATCACATGAAAAAGACCTTTGTCGACGCGTTTCGAACCAACTAGTGTGGTTCATCGTCAGG
>APFE031366042.1:68210-113637 GCA_000404065.3 Pinus taeda
ACCACACTAGTTGGTTCGAAACGCGTCGACAAAGGTCTTTTTCATGTGATTTACGCCGAAACTCTTCTTATAAATATTTTTATATAGATTGCTGATTCTCCCCATGTCCCTATAATTAGAAATCAACAATCTATTTAATCTCAAAAATATTTCCTAGTGATCAAAGGAAAAGTTAAACAATTAAGCACTCTCTTAATAATATGTTTCTAAAAATATTCTTGAAATCTACCATCATAAAAATGTCCATACTTATCAGCTTTTATTTTTATCAATATTCTACAAAATATTATTTTCTGAATTTCTAACTTACAGGCTATTGGGCTTAATGTTTTGGGTGCAGGTTTTACAGTGGTGAACGAAGGCTGCTGTGGAGTTGGAAGATATAATGCACAGGTGACGTGCATTCTTCTAATTCAGCCCTGTGCAAATAGAAGTCAGTACGTCTTCTGGGATGCTTTTCATCCGACTGAGTCAGTAAACTTCGTGTTGGCTGAAAAAGCATTTTATGGGGGGCCGCCTGAAACTTATCCCATGAATTTGACTCAACTTATCAAAATATAGCATTAGTTTCGGCTCTATATTGGTCCACAAATGAGCAGGATGACATCGTTTAGTTAACATGGTTAGTTTGGTGTTGGATTGATTTTCGTTAAGGGGAGTTTTTAATATTGACAGATATTCAGAACATTACTTAACTGTTGACTAATTTATATTCATTATTATTGTAGTTAAATTGTATTTTAGTTAATTTTTTGTTAGTTTTATTTTTTATAAATGGTTATTTTTCATTTTATTTTTATTTTTTTTATATTAAAAATAATAAAATTGATTAACTATTAAGCTTAGAGTTAGATGAAAACAAAGAAGAATCTATTATTTTTATTAAATTTCACTCCTCTATAAGATTGATTAATTATATTTTTTTTTGCTAAAGCAAGTGCTAATTCTTCTATTTCCTTAAATCAAAAGAAAAATTACAAATTTGTACACCAAACCGAAACTTTACAAGAAGAGAAGCTGACAAGGAAGGCTACCAGAGCCCCCGCCCACTAGGGAAAATCTGTACAGATACATTCCCCGAGGTCGACAACTGAACAAAAACAACTCCAATCGCGAGAAACCCACACCCCGCAAAAGAGGGAGAGGACACGTCAAAAATATTTGACAAATAGCACCCATTGGGCCCACAAAACTAAACTATCATTCTCGACCGTTGATCCTGGCTGCTAGATCCAATGGCCAGGGATCATATCGCGCACCCAAACATGTCTGAACAATAGTGTGCAATCAACGGCGGTATTCAAGTCCAACCCTTGTCCACGTGTAGCCATCTTAGTGGGATCACTGCCAAAACTCAAAAACCACACACCGTTCATGGGACGAGCGATCACCGGAGAGCCAACCCGAGTGTGGTTTTCGGAATTGAAAGTGGGAAGAGGGAGAATATTCGTAGCCGGCACACCATTTCCCATTCTCAGTATGTTCTTTCCATTGTGCTTGTCCCCGATACCAAGCTTGCTTGAGAAGTGACCCCTTAAAATGTCCTCCGAGAACCTGAGACTTCCCTTCACCTGATTCCGGTAGGGCATGAGACAAATCCTGACTTGTCTTTCTAGCAAATGCATTCCAAAAGGTTGAGAAACATCTTCCTGGATAAATTAATTTATGCTTTCTATCCGGGTCCGATAACGAAACATTTCCTTGTCTTCTACAGCTTGTTCCTTGCAAAGAGCCTTTAAACGGTTTTGAGGAATCTCCCGCCACTTGTACGCTATCCCGCAATCTACATTGTTTTCCCCTTGGTTGGCCAGAAGGTTCGCTAGTTTATTGGCTGAACGTTGAACATGGTTGAAACTCACCGTTCGCAGCTCTTGGAGGTGAACCTAGATTCTTTGGTAAACCAGGAGTAGTTTCCAATGATTAGGAACTTTCTCCGGCCAAGTACCACAATTAATTCTTTTCACAGAGTTAATAGTAATCTCCGAGTCCGCTTCAACAATGACGTTTGAGCAATGATGTTGGATCAGAAACTCCAGACATTGTTCCAGAGCCATTAATTCTGCCATATTATTAGTGGCTCTGCCAAGATGATAATGGAAGATAAATATAATTTTTCCCTCTTCATCTCTTAAAAATCCTCCAAAACCAGCTGTTCCTGGGTTGCCTTTTGAAGCCCCATCAATGTTGTATTTAAGATAACCTTTCGGTGGAGGTTGCCAGAACTCCTTCCCTATATCCATTGCTGTGTCCTTTCTTATTAGACCTTGAGGAATAATCCCTTTCATTCCCAATTGTCTGAGAATTTTCAGCTCAGACACAAAGGGGGGATTTTTGGGGAGATTTCGAACCGTGGTACTAACAGTCTCCCGAAGCTGTTTCAGGATAAGATCACAAAGACCTTGTAGGGTGGACTTTTCACTTTTGAAAATCATTTTCTTTCTTTCTTTCGAAACATTCCAAATAATGAAGCTTGGCGTGAAGGCCCAGGCCATATTAATGAACTCATTCTCTGAAAAGTTAACTCTCCAATTGTTTAGGCTATTAGTGATACTACTTCTGTCCCTATCTGACTGCTGGAAAATGGAAGAGAAGGAATCCCATAACCAGGTAGTATAAGAGTAGCTGTTAAGAATTTGCTCCATATTATCCTCCTTCTCTTCACAAAGCTGGTATCTGGAGGGCCCCATGACACCCCTTTTCCGTATGTTGTCCCAAGTTAAAACTTTCTTATGATGAACCAACCACATGAAAATATTGATTTTCATCCAACCTTGGTACTTCCAGAGGAGCTGCCATGTCTTGTCTGGAACCCTGTAATCAAGCCCAAGAAGAATACTTTTGGCTTCCTTAAGATTAAAGTTACCTTTATTTTTATTGCCCCATCTCAATTGATCCTGCCCCTCTATAGCTAAAATCATCCTTTGATTAAGTAAGCTCCCAAGAGCCTCTGCCTTAATTTTCATGGGGCTATCATCTCCGTAGTCAAGTTTACTCCAGCTTCTCCATTTTCCTGAGGTCTGAGCCAGATCCCAGAAATCTTTGACTTTATTGAACCCTTGATGGTCTGTTTCCTGCTTGAGACTCACAAAGTCCTCTGTTAACAGTATTGGTTCTTGCTGCCATTTGTCTTCCTAGAAGAGTGCAAGATCTTCGGCTCTGATTTCCCAGAAGTTGTTAATTTGAACAAGGCTTCTGTTATCCCAGGCTCTATTCCAGATGTAAGATCCTTTCACATTGCTAGACATTCTTATCAGATCCTTAGTGTGCCAAGAGCTGGCATATTTTTCTTTCCAGATTCTTTCCCACTGTGCTTTTGGCTCTTGAACCCAACGCTACCAAAGCTTGGCTCCTAGAGCTTTATTCAGAATCTCTTGATCATCCAAGCCTAGTCCCCCCTATCTCTTGGGTTTATAGATTTTGTCCCAAGAGACCAAGGCCCATTTCTTCGTAGTTTCTTCTTTACCCCAGAGGAAATCTCTTTGAATGTTTCTGAATTTCTCTAAAACACCTTTGGGAGCTAGGAGAGCCGATAACATGAAAATCAGGATCAATTGAAGGATCACCTTTGTTAAAACCAACTTGCTTGCTAGGTTCAAGACCCAGAAAGTCCAATTTTTGACTTTGTCTTGCAATTGATTAAGCATCGGTTCCCAGATACTTTTGTGCATTGGTATGTCCGTGAGAGGAATTCCCAAATAATTTGTGGGGAGGGAATGCCTTTGGAAGCCCATAATTCTTGAAATGTTTCTTTGAATAGCAATGTTAGTATTTAAGAAGAAATTTTTTTACTTGGAAAGATTAACTTCCATACCTATGGCTAAAGCAAATTCATTCAGGATTTGATTGTAGGCTGAAGCTTCTTTGACTGTGGGGAGCCCTTGCAGCATGGTATCATCTTGAAATTGTTGGTGAGTCAGAGCTTGCCCATTTTCAGATAATTGAAGACCTTTGATTTTGCCCATTTCCTTGGCATGCTTAATAGATTTGCCCAATCCCTCCATCATGAGAATGAAAAGAAAGGGACAGAGTGGGTCTCCCTGCCTGAGGCCTCTAGAAGGAACGAAGATCTCTAAGGGGGAGCCATTCACCAAAATTGAAAAACTAGAAGAGGTCATCAGAGCCATGACCCATCAGATCTAGTTGTGGTCGAACCCAAAAGCAGTGAGAACCTTTTTGATGTAGCTCCAATTGACCTTGTCATAGGCTTTTTCTATATCTAATTGCATGATCATCCCCGCCTGTTTTTTATTGGTAAGCGTGTGGACCACCTCATGGGCTTGAATGATGTTATTTAAGATTTTTCTGCCCTCCACATAACCAGATTGTTCCTCTGAAACTAAAGAAGGAAGGAGAGGTTTAAGTCTATTTGCCACTACCTTAGAGATTATCTTGTAACCACATTGCATAAAGCTATGGGTCTGTATTTGTCTGCAGTTTGGGTTGATTCCTATTTGGGGATCAGGGAGATGAAGGAAGTGTTGAGGGCTTTCAGGATCATTTTGCTGGATCTAGAATCCTCCACCACTTCCAGGATGTCCTGTTTAACAATGTGCCAACAAGCTTTAAAGAAGTCCACATTAAAACCATCCAGACCTGGTGCTTTGCAGTTCTTCATGTCTTTGAGAACCTCACTAACTTCTTCTTCAGTAACAGGTATGTTGAGATTAAAATTATGCTCTCTAGACACTAACTTAGGGATATGCCTTGTAATTTCCTTGATGGAATGTTCTCTATCTGGATTGTTTTCTCGGGTGATATTTCGGAAATACTGGACAAGCACGACTTCAATACTCTTATGGGTGTTCTAGAGTTGTCCCTTCTCATGCTTTATCGTTGAGATTCTATTGTATGCTCTGTTAGCCATAGTGGATTTGTGGAAGAATCTTGTATTCTGCTCTCCTTCCTTGAGCCATTACACTCTAGAATTCTGCCTCCAGAATGTTTCCTCTTGTTTGCATAAATTATCCCGTTCTTGGTGATGCTTATCAGCCTGATCACTTTTGACTTTATCAAAGTTATCTTTGATCATAGCCTGGTTGAGTTCCTGTAATTTGATTTCTAATGATATTTTGTTCACAAAAATGTTACCAAAATCCTTTTTGTTCCACTCTTTTAGCCTGAACTTGACATGCTTAAGTATTTTGTGAAGGAGGTACATTTTTGAGCCCTGGAATTGCAAATCCTCCGACCACCATTTTTCAATGTTGCTGATGAAATCCGGGTGGGAGAGCCAAATATTCTCGAATTTGAAGGGCCTGTTCCTGGGAGAAATCAAACCCTTGATTTCCAGTTGAATCGGCCAGTGGTCGGAACCTCCAAAGGGAAGGACAATTGCTGTTATTTCTTTATTTGTAAGCAATAGCTCTTCTGAAATCATGAACCTGTCCAATTTAGAGGCTACCTATGCCTTACCTCCTATTTTGTTGTTCCAAGTAAAAAAGCCATTGTTTAGGTCTGAATCAACCAGTTTCATCTCATCTGTGAAAGTCTGAAATGCTAAGGAGTCTTTGTTGAGCACTCTGGTACCTCCCTTTTTTTTTTTTTTTTTGAGAGCGATTTGATCATGTTAAAGTCCCCTCCCATGATCCAAGGAATCCCAGCCTGTCTGTGCCTGAGATCAATTAGGGAGTCTAACAATTTGAGTTTGTGATCTATTCTTTGAGGACCATAAACATTTGTGACCAGGAAGGTTTTTGGATCCCCCACTGATTGAATGACCATTGATAAGTAATTTCTAGATGCTTCTACGTCTATTATACTGATTTTCTTTGGATTCCACAGAGTTATAATGCCCCAATTGTGTTTTCAGCTTTAACCTCTAGGAAATCAAATCTATTGAACCATTTGCTGTGGATTTGTTTAATTTTCTGGATGGAACATTTCGTTTCCTGGATGAAGATAACATCTGACATTTCCAGTTTCATTCTATGACTAAGCATTCTTTGTTTTCTTTTACTACCTAGACCTCTGATATTCCATGATGTGAGCTTCATTTTTAAAGATTTGTAAATGAGTAACTAGATAGGTCTTTCATATTACCTGAGTCTATCATTAACTTTCCACACTCCATCAAGAGGTCCTTCTGCTTTTTCCTACCTCTCTTTTTTCCTGCATTTCTGGTTGCTAATCTTGGAGTAGTTTTCATTACTTTAACTCCTCTGTGTTCCTGTTTTTCAATGGTTTTTTCGTTAACTAATTCTCTTTCCTGAGTTTTCCATAAGAATAGCTGCTGAATTTTGTTGCAGTCTTCTTGAGGTAGTGAGTCTATCCCTCTCTTGGATCCCTGCCTCAAGAACCCTTCCAGATCTAGATGTCCCTTATCTAGAATTTCCTGAAGCTCATGATCTTCTAGATCTGTTTCACTTTGGGTCATTTCCTGATCCATCTCTAGTTCTGTTTCACTCAGTATAGTTTCTTTCTTATTATTCGTCTCTTGTGTTGGGTTGCAGTCTTCTTTCGTTTCCATTTCCATTCCATTAGGGCCATCCTCCATAGATTGGTCTTCATTTGCCATTTCTACATTTTCTTCCAGTGCTTGATACCTATTTTCACTGACCTTTTGCCCCTCATTACGAAGTTGGCTTGGTCCTTTTTTGTCACCTTTTCCTCTACTTATAACTTTCTGGAAGCTATCTGTATCCTTCATTTCCTTAGGTTTTCCCTTGTTTTCTGCTTGACTAAGAGGGCAATCTCTAAACAGGTGGCCATGTTCATGGCACTTACAACAGCTGAACATGATATGCTTGTAGTCTACTGTTTGAACCCATTCCTCATCAAAAACTTCTAGGATGACTTCATCCGAAAGAGCTCCTAATACATACATTTCAACACAGATCCTTGCATAGGAAGTGTATTTGCCTCTTCTTGTGGCTTCCGAAGCTTTGATAAAACGTCCTAGTTTGTTACCTATAGCAGCAAGCGATTCAGTTTTCCAATAATCAAGAGGAAGGTACTAGAGTCTTACCCAGACCGCTACCGAAGTGAAAGTCTCCCGCTCTGGCACAAAGTTCATCTTCCAAGGCCGCATATAGAGGCCAACTGCTGCATAAAAGTAGGGTCCTCCTTCGAATATTCTATCTTTGTCTTCGATGTTTGTGAACACCACAGTGAAAAATCCCTTGGACCCTAGATGCAGATCTATACTTCCTTTGGGTTTCCAGTGATACTTGATCCATAACTGCAAAGCCTTTTCTGTGGGCCATAATCCCATAAACTTGCAGATTATAGCCTAGGTCCCCATATGTTCTTTGTGTGCCTGAAGTGCAGGATCGTTTAACACCACTCTAGGAGTGACCTCCATTTTGGGTCTACACGGTCCCTTTTTTTTATTGTTCCTTGTGCCCTGGCTTTTGTCTTCTTCTTCTTTGTCTTTAGTGTTGACATTTTCCTTGGGTCTGCCCCCCTCTATTTCCTTTTCATTATTACTCTGTTCCTCTTCCTCTGATCTTTGACTTTGCCCAGAGGGGACTTACCTCTACTGACAACAACAATTTTGTAGGAGGGAGGGGAGCTCCCTCCCCTGCGTTTCTCCATTAGGAGCAGGCGTTGAACCTCTTCGAACCCTGGCTGCGCGTTTTTCTCCGCTGCGCGTTTTTTTCTCTTCCACCAGGATCACAAGGAAAAATCATAAGATTGATTAATTATCAATAAGATTAGTGTTTTACTTAATTTTCTTTTAGATTCAAAAAACAAATGAATTGCAAGCTTTGCCAGGCAATAATCATTCTGGGTTTGGAAATATTGGGAAAGCAGAGGGGCTGAAAAATCCCTAGCACCATTATGACAATGAGAATAATGAACTAGCCTTTTTAAAAATAGTGGAAAAATTTCTTTGGCCATTGTCATATAGCATCCAATTAAAGTCGCAGCTACGGTCACGGTACCTCACAACATCTTAGTTTTGAGGGATGTCCCAAAATGTGCAGGATTCGATTCCTAAACTCCACATAGCTGAGCCTTTAAACTTACAATTTTATTGTTAAACTATTTTTATTAAAATTATATTAAATTTTAAATACAGATTTGATATAATATAAAAATAGAGGAATCTATTTTTTTAAAGTGCAAATAGAAAATGTATTGCTTTAACACCTTAGCAATAGCAACTACATTCGCTGACCAACAACCCTTACTACTAAAAAAACTATATATATAATATATATATATATATATATATATAATAAACTATACTGCTTATATCATTCTCTACTATCATCATGTTCCCATACAAAATTATTTCATAGGAGGCTGACAAATCTTTGAATATATATAACAGGTATTACACATGAAAGGTGACGTGGATTGCGTGAGCAAGACACACTAATATATTTTATATATGAACTGAGAGTAATTTTACAATGTAATTTACAATTGTATTTTAAAGTTATATTTTCTATTGGAAAAACATTCTATTATACAACTTTATTATAGCTTGCAATATTATAATAATAGAGAAAAGAAAGTATATTATTATATTAATTTAGATATTTCATCTTAGTAATTTTAAGTTAATTGAGATGGTTAATAAGAAATGATATTGAAATTTTGATGACTTTATTTATATCATATTAATTTAAAGAATTGTATATTTATTTTGGTTTAGAGTAGTATATAAGTGAGAGAGGATGTTATCACATTAATTTGAGGATTTGAACCCGAATAAATATGTAGTTTGGTAGCCAAAATCATAGATGATCTTAGTGATAAAATGAGGGAGGAACCAACAGTGAGAGGACTTGTATCAGTGCCTTATTTTATGTAGATTGGTGGCGAAATCATAGATGATCTTAGTGATAGAGTGAGATAAGATACTAAAAACTTGAGGACTTGCATCCATGCCTTATTTTGTAGTAGTGCAAGTGTGATTAAGGATGTCATGACATCAATTTGGGGACTTTCACCCATAACCCATCTATTGGACTAGAAACTACAACCAAGGGGGCCTTAGCTAACAAGGACAACATCAAAATTGTTAATGATGTTACTAACAAATTGATGGTTGATATTATCCCATCATCTTGGGAACTTTCACCCATACCTTAGCTTGTAATATTACACAAGTAAGAGAGGAGGCTACTGCATCAACTTAGTTGACACTCACACCCAAAATTTTCCTTCCATAAAGGCAACTAAATTCTAATGAGGGTCTTAGTAGGGAAGGCATGGCATGAAAATTGTCATTGATGTTAGTACCAAAATGAGGGAGGACACTATCAAGTTATGATTGGTAAATGAGTAACCTATAGCCCACCCCCTTCACCAACATGGATCCTTTGTGAAATTAAACTTCCCACCTCTATCTCAATCTTGTATAGAGAGCTTTGTCTTGTGAATGGCCCACTCCGGGGTAACTTGTACACATCAAAATAATAACAACCTGATATCAATCAAGCCAATAAAAATCAATGGCTTTGTAAATACTCTATTAAGACCTAACTATAAGGATTTATCTTTGGTTGAAATACTTTGCACATAGCTACCCAACTAAACTAGATCTCTGAATTCCCTAGAGGATGAGAGACAAACATGATTTAATGTGTGGGTTCAATTTTGATTGTAGTGCTTTGTTTATTTTCTAGGTTACATTGCTAGTTACTTGCTTGTAATGATCACCAAGTCTACTCTATATTTAGCTTTGGTTTCAAGATTCTTCTAGTTTGAGTATTGTGGAAGGCTAATATCCTACTGCTTTAATCTTTAGAACCCCCACACATTGTAGCATAGCCATAGGCTCAAGGTCTCTATACTTAAGGAAAAATTTGAGGAAAATTTCTTTATAGCATTTATGCTCATCACATATTCAAAAATGCAGTCACAATAACACATTATTCAATGAACTCAACCAATCTTGTTTATACCAAATTCCTTAACACTCCAACAAAAATATAATTAAAGTCTTATCTTTGAAGACCTCAAAACATTAAATTCCATTAGTTAGTATTTTGATTAGAGACTTATCTTCCCTCGGTTAGGTTGGTTCATATCTCACTTACAAGAAAATATATTTGTACATTTAGGGTTTTACCCTCATCATTAGAGAACTTATGTCTCTATGAAACTCAAGGAATATGCAAATTTCTTTTAAGCACTAAGGTAAGAATATAAAAACTTTGTAAACCATGAATCTCTAAAGAAGATGATATTTTTCCTAAGGCTTGATTAATACTAATTTATGAATACATATTTTGGAGGTAAAATAACTTCTACCTTGAATTGATTCTTTTAATTATTGGTCTATTCCTTCATTTTTTTATTGATCCATGGATTTATCAATTGGTCCAAGCAATTCCAAAATTGACACAAAGAGGGTGTGTATGGATCCAAGGAAAGAGAAAATTTCCTAGGGACTATGGCTAATGGTTTAAGTAAAGAAATATATTTTTTACAATGGTGCAGTAGACAATTAATGGAAACCATTGATCTCTCATCTCAAGGTAGAATATATGGTGGGTACCATAGAGTTATTGGTTTTCACCAATTAATAATGAAATAATGGTTTTTGGAAATGTTAGCGCCTAAATCTACCTCAGGCCGAAGGAAGGCAGGTCTAGGGTAACATCAAACTACGCTTAACCTGGTAGCTAGCCCTACCAGGTCGGGAGAGGGATTTCTCCTTGTCAATCTCAATTAGAATATTGGCAACTAGGGCTTGAGATGATTGAAATGAATGCTGATTTTAGGCTAAGTATATTAGGTCAGAGGATTTTGTTTGATTTTGATGGTTGGTTGCTGGATCAAATGAAGAAGGCAACTTGGGTCCAGGAGATCAACTCAGATTTGTAGGATGTTCTATGGGGCAATATAGGTAGGTGTTTTGGCACTTTGAATTGAGTGTGATGGTAAGTCTAAGACCAGTGAGGAGTTGGAGAGGGCATGCAAAGTTCATGAGTCCTCTTCAAACAATAGAAAACATTAAAAGCTAAATGTATTCCCAAGGCAAAGGACTGAATATCAATGGATTCCACCTATCTACCTTGATTCATTTAGTTATGAAGAAAGAAATAGATCCTGGAACATATAACACATAAGAGAAACTAAATAACAAAGGAAGAAACAATGCCAAGACACATTACCACAAGAATCCCACAAAATGCTGCAAAACCCTAGTTCATTTCCTTGCCAAACTGCATAAGTGATTTACAATGAAGCTCAAAGCATCCAGAAGAGTCCAACCTTTACAAATGACTAAGAAAGTACATAATATAGGCATCAAACCACCTATGCTAGCCATCAGGGGTCAAATCCATGAGAAGTGGGGTGGTTTCAACCATATCTAAACTAAGAACCGGAATATAGGCAGTGGAACAACTTGCCTCTAAAACCATGGAACTGATTCATTCAGCCTCAAACCACCTCTAACTGATGTATCTACCCCCTCAAGTCATTTTTCTTCAAATTTACATCATATTACATCATTTACCATCATAAATTTACCAAGGAGAAGATAAAAAGTCAACTGGTAGTCAAACTGGGTGAAATTATGAGTTTTAGGCAAAATTGGCAAAACTTTGCCTGATGCGCAATGACGCTTCATGACTACTTTTGGAGGCCTTGCACTTCACTAAATTAGGCCCAAGATAGCTTGTTGGAAATCTCTGCCTGTCTAGTTTCTGGAACACTTTGAATTTTCTGATTTGGAGTTGATTTGCCCCTTCAAAAATAATTTCTCCCAAGACTGCTTCCTGTGGGTCCAAAAAGTGGCAGAGAGGGTATCTTTTAGGTGTTTTTTGCCCTTTAAGTGACCCAAATATCCTCCAAAATTCATGAAACTTTCTGGCTTTCATTGTTTTTTCATGAGGGATCCAAAAATACAAGACATTTAGCAAAAGAGTGAGCCAATGCAATGCGCAGGGCCAGTGGCGCTGCACATCATTTGAAATTTCCTTTGTTTTTATGTACAAAATTGCAAAATGACAAAAAGTTCCCAAAATTTCTTCAAATTTAGCAAGAATCAACCATATTAAGTGCTTTTATGAGCTAATGAAGCTTCAGCCAAAATTTTGAGTCTATCATGCTCTTTCTTGACCCTCAAGGCTCTCCTTAACTTAGCTTTTAGCCTCTTTACCTTTGTTTTGCAAATCTTGTTCCGGGTTAGGTAGTGATAGGCCATATGGTGCATCATTTTCTTCTCTTTGTTGGCTTTCACAAGCGTCTTCTCAAGGTGAATGTTTGCTCTCTCCAACCATGATTCTCAGTTAGCCTCAATTTCTTGCTCAAGAGAGGTCATCTTGATCTTTATTTTCTTTGCCACTTGCCTATTTTCTCTTATCATTTGCAACTCCATAATAGCTTGCTTATCTTCCAGTTGCTTGTTTTCCTACTCAAGAAGTTGATGATCCATTTGGCCCTCTCAAGATTAAGTGATAAGGCTTGTATTTCAGCCTCCTTCTCTTTGATAATCATGTCCTTGATTCTTGAGCTTTGAGAGCCCAAATCAGTGACATCCTCCTCAATCAAAACAAAATCCTTGTCTTTCCCTTCAGTAGGGCCCTCCTCATGCATCTTTTGCTTTCCTTTGTCTCTGCCCTATACCTGTTTAGCTGGAGAAGAAGGCAAAGTCCCTTTCACCCCTGGTGAAGATAACATTTGCCTGTGGTCCGGTGAAGAGAACGAGACCCCTTCCACCCCTGGTGGAGATAGTACTCGCTTGGCAGCTGCAAAGAGCATCCTAGTGCCTCTTTCATAAGTGACAAACATAAGAATATGAACCTCTTCTGTTTTATTTTTAGGCTCCTTTTGTTTCCCCAAAGTTTCACCTTCTTCTTGAGGATCTGAAAATATTTGAGGCCCCTTGAAGCACTCATGGGCAATGAAGTTTTCCCATGGCACTCCCAACTGAGTGAGCTGATGCAAAAAAACAATTTTGATAACAGAAAAATGATAAATATTATTGATATGCTGTGGATATGGTTTTCTTTTTGCAATCACTGTCAACCTCTCTATGTTTTTGCATATGAAATAAGGGATGCTCATCATTCTGACCCTGGTGAAGTGCATAAGCAATATGATGTGGTAGGTATAAAGTTTGGAGAACCTACCCTCACATTTAAAGTATTTGATGATAAGTTTCATGAGTGGAACATACCGGTCCTCCAATAATTTGAAAGGAAACACCATGCTAAGTTTACCATGGTACTTGGCCTTGATATAAGGTTCATAATGCTGCTTACTAATATTTTTCCTTTTGTTCCACTTTTCCCCGACATCTAGAAGTCTTGTGGCCTCTGAAATGATAGTTGATGAAAGAGTGAAGTTGACCCCAACAAGATGCACCATATTGTTATCTAAGTTTATCACAAACTGCCTTGCTAACTCATGGTGATATTTGACCCTCTCAACCATTTCAAAAAACTCAAAACAGGACTAATATCTGAAACATGTGGTGGCTAGAGGGCAAGCAAGGAGTTCACTCATGCTAATAGTTCCTCCCTAATGATTTTTCCACCCTTGTGAGGCTTCCTGGACTACACATTTCTTTCCCTTGAGCTATCACTAAGTGTATCTTCTTCAAAACTTGATTCACTGCTTCTTTCCATGCTTGTCTTAATGATGTAATGTGATGATGGTATGGTGAACAATGATAATGGGTGGGAACAAAGAAGATGAGTATGAAGAGATTTTGTAGATGTGAAGTGGAGTAGGGGACTGAAGGGAAAGATTTAGGAAACTAGGGTTTTGACTTATGAGGGACTTAGGGTTTAATGAAGGGAATTAGTTTCTTAGGGGAAGAGGGAAAGGGAAAATGGAATTAATGGGTAGTTTTAGGGCAATGAAGTTTGGGAAAAGGGACAAAGGATGCTGGTTTTGTAATGAAGTGAAAATTTTGCAATGAGGTGAAAATGTATGAAGGCAAGCTAGGGTTTTGATTTTAAGAAGAAAAACTCATGAACAAAACATGAATAAGACTAATTTCAGCTCAAGATTGATGAAAACTTACTTGTAGGAGTGAAATGCAGCATTTGGGAGAGTTTGGGATAAATTTGAGTGATTTTGGAAACTCCCTAGCCAATGCGCAGTGCACTGAGCCCAATGCGTAGCCCCTGCCTGATGCGCAACGCCTGTGTAATTTAACACTGGCAAAAAATGTTTGATGTGCAGCGCCGACCCTCTGATGTACAACGCTAGGCAAACTTGCTGCAAATTTTAGGTTTTCTTCCTCCTTTGCTCAATTTCCCTTCAAAACGCGATTTTGGCTCTTTATTTGACTTTTTTCACAATGAAAGGAATGAATTTGCTTTATATATGATACATTTTAATTTTTCTCCATTTCAAACCCACTTTTATAAAGTCTTAGTCACTTTTTTTTTCAAAAACTCTGTTTTTCATTTGAAGTTTGACTTTTTCTTGACAATTAGATGGACTGATGCCATGGTGCTTTTGTTTTTGCAGTGTCAGGAGTTGGCAAGGTGACTAGGAATAACTGCTAAGCTTATTACATATAGAAACACTTAAATTACATGAGATTTTTACAAAAAATAGAAAAACTCCATTTTCACCTCAAAATAGAGTTCTGAGGTAATTTTTTTATTTATTTAGCCTATCAGAAGTAAATTTATAATTTTATGAACTTATTTATCCTCATGTGTCGGCTGACCTTTTTATTCAATTAGGATGACCATGATGACAAACCCTAAGACCTAATGAAACTAAACCTTAGGACTCGTTAGAAATGAAATGGAACTCATTATGAACAACTGAAAAGATGTTTGAACAAGCCAACGAGTATATGACATGAAGGAAACTGAAATGAAACCACTACCATCAGTTGATCCCTGACCTAAAGGAATCCAGCTGATTGAATGAGACACCTAACATGAATGCAAAAGAGTAATTTTGATCACTGATGGCAGTGTGAAGACACTGACACTAACAGGAACCAGACTAATAGAAATACAATTGGGCATTCACAATTTCCATCATTAACAAACTCATACTGTCACATTGAACAAAATAAGAAAACATTTCAAAGACAAAAATTCCAACATAGAAGCATTACCAATTACTGAAGCGCAACTACTAACAAAACCATTGAGAAAATTTCATCACATGAGAGAGTGTGTGTTTACCATGGAAACCGAAGTGGGAAAACTTTCTTGAATGGGTGCTCAGTTTATTTTGACAATATACGATTATAATACTTTCATGGCCCTTCTCCGTCCTTTCCTATGTTTGCCAAAAATACTCTTCAAGAGTGAAACTACACAAGTAAATATTGAGAGCTTTAGATAGGCTGAATAAAAGCCTCAGATAGGGACTAATATTACCACATAAAATGGCATCTGGAGGGGGCCAAAAACCAACTTCATATTGCTCTAGAACATGGCCTAAAATAGCCTCAAGAGAAAGGTCAAAATAGGCCTCAGAGGTAGCCAAATTATACCTCAAAAAAGGGCCAAAAACCAACCAGATATTGACCTTCGAAATGCAGCCTTCGAAAATATATTTTCCCAGTGAAGAACCACCTTAGAAACATGCAAAAATTAAGTCCACAAAACCCTTAGAAGACTTGACCTTCTTCTTCTGTTGTGTGTGACTACCCTGTACTCACGAATTTCAGAGAGATTAATGACAAAAGTGATAAGGTTGAATGATACCTTTAGGAGGGAAAAGAGTGCCCTGTATATACAAAATCAAGGGGTATGATTGGGGGGTACTTGCTTACAAACCCCTTAACTAGGATATGATCTGATATATAAGAAAGAATAAATTTACTTTTTATGGGCAGACCTTAATTCTTCATTTGAGGTCGGTTTCACAATCAATTTATTCACTAATGGAAGGTTGACTTGGACATCTGAAGACCAATATAGATGGTTGAAAATTCTATTAAATATTAATGCCAAATATGGCTAAACAAAAAACTTCCTTTCGTCATTCAAATTGGGCACCATGATTACACTATTGGGCCTCCAAGTTTGATAAAGTAATTCTTCTCAATCGTGAGGAGTTATCTGGCATGCCAACTATCATTAGAAATGACATGACGAGTACAATCAGTTGATGATGGTCTCGCTTACAAATTCAATCTCCTTCACATTCATTTTCCTCATCAAATGCGTGGCATCATGACCATACCACAGGGGCTTCTAAAATTTTGGGCTTTCATCCTTCTCTTCCTGGGCTACTTGTCCATTGGAATTTCCAATTAATGAAATCCACTGAATTATATTAAAATAATTCAAAGAATGAAATTGACATCAATGAAAACATCATTTAACAATCTCCCCCATTGTCATTAATGGCAACACGCATACTCCCCCTGCGATTACTATTCCCCAAGTCTCCATGCTTATGATCTTCCTCTCCTGATTTATCTCCCCCTTTGACATCAATGGAAAAGGGTAACTCCATTGACGAAATATCTCCCTCTGTCTTCTTGTAATTTTCCTTTCTTCCTTTAACCATTTCTCTCCCCCTATCATGCTGTGCCTCACATGGATTGCTACTATCTGATTCCACCTGTCTTTACTGGAAAATTCACCTCTATGACAATGAAAATGTGTCATTCCACAATTATCTCAATATTGGATGTGCCATATGACTGATTTTTAAATCTAATTCTAAACTATACACAATGTTGAATACTCTGCCAATAATATTGATAATTGAATTTTTTTCATCAAACCACTGAGTGTTTTCCTTTCCAAATAAAATTGTGGAAGGATAGATCTTCAAATTTGTAATTGCTACTACTTAGACTCCCCCTCTTCAACATTCATAGGACTGGGAGTCTCTAAGCTAGATTATTTAGAATGATATATGAACCTGCTTTGCTGTAGGATCATTATTAACCTTGACATATTCCTTTGTACATGCAGATTTATCATGATCTTGCAACTTTACAAATCCTAAGAGCATGACCTCTGATATTTCTCCATTCATTAGATCTTCTTGCGTTTGTTTTGTTCTCCAAACCTTCTTGTACTTGACATTATATTTCTCCTTCATGGAATATTACATCTTGTATCTGCAATCACAAGCTATGTCTCCATAGTTATGGCATTTGAAGCATTCAATGTAGTACCTGAATGACAAAACAACTGACACATATTCTCTATTGATGAAGCCATTTGGATATTTGTCTTCTGTTCCTGCAAAATTGCTTCTATGGTTTTGATAATATCCTTTATGATCATACCTGTCATAAGCTTTTCAATCCCTAGCCTTATGCCCGTTAGTACATGAAAAACAATACCCAAAAATATATGAGTGTACATGGATGAGATGTCTTGTCTTGATGATCTTTAGAAGACATTCTTTCTTGGTGGAGTATCAGTTCTTTATTTTTCCTTGATTACCTCAAGAATTCTTCTTAGAGCAACAAAAATTTCAATCTTCTTTTGTCCTTGGCCTTTGAAGTATTTTGCTTTCAAGATTATCTTCAACCTTTCTATGAGGGGGCCTGGAACATGTGCCTTCATTGCATGGAACTTCACCTGCTTCTTTGCCTTCATCATTAATCATGCAATTTTTTGATCCTTTTCATTAATAACATGATTCTTCTTTCCAACGTCCCGTAATTACAAAATAAACTCCTACTTCTTTTGAGTAACTTATGCCTGGTATACTTCAAAAAACTTTCCTTTAGCTCGCTTGTCAATCTTTTGTCTCTCTTTTATGCTTCCTCAACTTGAAGTCTTAGGAGGGAAACTTCTTCTATTTCTTTGTCAAATTCATGACTCATTTCCTTAAAATCCCACATCTTCTCCTTCTACCATTCTGTTGTAGCGGCAGCAACACCCTCCAAAATTTTGGCCTGCATTCAATTTTGGAGCCTTCCTTGGGTTTTTCCTTGATGTTTTCAAGCACTTGGGATCATCCCATGAGACCATCTTGAGTCTTTCACCCGCCTAACTTCACTGTTCATCGAACATGTTTTTGCATGTTGGTCACAATGTCATGCTTGCAGTCATGTTCTGGCCATGCACAAGGTTCGCCTTCATGTGTACAAGTTGTGTCCACTATGTAAACATCAGTTGCACTTACACATGAAGTTGTATGCACTGTTGCACAAGAGTCATCATGGTCATTCAATGATCTATCACAAGTTTCGTGCTTGTCAACCGCACCATTAGTCAGTCACACTAAGTGTATGTTGTCATGTTTTTTTGAGGTGTCATGTTGTCAAGTCATGTTGAGTGTGTGTTTGCGAGGTTATGCATGTATGAAGTCACTCGTACACACACTTGGTCATTTTGTTGAAGCTCTTTTGAACAAACCATCCTCCAACAGCCAGTCATCTGCTGAGCTGCATTGCGTAGTTTCAGCTGTCAATGCTTATGTACTTTTTCCCAAAATTGCTTAGAGTTTGAGGCTGCTTCCCAACCAGTCTGCATCGCGCAACCCTAGAATTGACTCAATCGACTATCACCTAGAACAACACAAAAGTTTCCCAGCAAGCCATTTCAATCTGCATTTCCTACAAGCACATCAACCGAGCCTCCAGCTAGTCAACTAGAGAGTTTGACTGGGAAGTCACCTCGGGCTTCACTCCCCCAAAAAATTGAGCAAAAGCTGCAAAGAATGCCCGCTCCGTTGACTGAAGAAATTGTGCAGACATGCCCGACAGACAACCCGTGTCTGTCACTATCTCCCTAAAAACTTTGCATAGTTTTTCCAGCTAGTCACTCAGTCAGTTGACCTACTGCTCACCTAGAGAACTGTGCAGTTTTCATGAGCAGTTCCCCAGCTACCCAACATCCCACTCAACTCAAAAACTGTGCAAGGATGTCTAACAGGCCAACCACCCAGGAATTGCACATTTTTTTCCAGTAGCCTCGTGCAACCCGCTGTTAGCTCCCTAGAAAATTTGCGCAATTTTTCCAAACAGCCTCCAGTGGCCCACTGCCAGCTCCCCAAAGAAATTGCGCAGTTTTCACTACTAGTCTCCCACTACTGTGTGAACTGTCTCTGCAAAAAGATAACACAGATATTCCGGCTAGCCGATATAGATCCCACAGGTAGTCATTACTGATCCAGATTTCCCATCTCAGCCTCCCAGTGACCTCCGCGCAATTTTCATGAACAGTGCCAGGCCCACATCCTAGCTTGAAATATGCCTCGCGTAGTTTCAGAGCCTTCTCCTCTCTCTTAGTTACCTGCATCCGAAAGAGAATGAAAATGCATCATGGTAGACTAGGATATTTCTGGATTTGAAGTCATCTCATCATGAGTGATTGCAGACACAGGTACATGGATGAGACATGACGCGACGATGGACGGGGTGAACAAGGAGCACATGCGAGGAGATTGTTTTGTGAATAGACGAGCAAGGAATGCATGCGAGGAGATTTGTTCACAAACTGACGAACATATGGAGCATGCCAAAGTATAAGCAAAGGAGCAACATGCACATGCAACATCAAGCAAACACCAAGACCATCGAACACTCCACACATCTTGCCACGTGGAGGTGAAGCTATGATACACCAAGAGGACATCCATCACTCAACAACACTGCAGCTCGACATGCATACCACTAGCAACATGAACACACCTGCTCTGTCATTTTGAGTCATGTCATGAGTCATCTCAGCCACATCACTACTGTGGGCCACATTGTTGTAATCAATGTAATGTAACGTGGAATTCCAAGAGACCGACATGTAAATCTAAAGAGTCTTGTAAAGTTGAAGAGTCATGTAAGTCAAACAATTATTAGGAAGCCGAACAATCACAAGGGCCAATTTTACCCTTGGATATAAATACCCCTCTTTTGTACATGCAAAATAATTTTTCACCTTGGCTCCTCCCACATAACCTTGATAGCTTGTCGTCTTTTCTTTGAGGAGCGAGTAGTGGCTCCAACACCTCGCTATCAGGGTTAGTGATGTATGGTGTACCGACGTGTCTTGGAACTTTCACTTAATTCAGAAGCCTAATAACAAGCCATCACATTTTCACACATGTATTGCATTTGTTTGTAAGACTATTCTTTGGACACTTGTTATGCATGTTGCTTTAACCTGTGTTAAAACAATTGAACTATTTCGGTTGTTCTAATACATATGCTTACGAAAATGTGTTGTATAAGTTGTTAATGTTGTCTCGCCCGTGTGGGCTAAACTGTTGGACACTCGACAAAACCATTATAATGGTCGTCGTACTCATGTGGACTACTCCATTGGGTGTTGTATGTGCTAACCATTCATTGTGTGTTTATGATTACCGCTTCCATGTGGACTACTCCACCAGAAGCTACACATGTCCTGTTATGTTATGTGTCTCTAACATAGTTGGGACTATTCCCTTTCGACTTAAGACTCACTTCCACACTATCCCTCTGCGGTGAAAGAACCTTGACACAAGTAACACTAAGCACTCACCAGAAACAAGAGCCTCACTATTTGAAGACAAATCAAACCACTCTCATGTGTTGACAAGTAAAAGCTAAGGAAAACCTTTAAGATAATGGCAACCGGGCCATCGTACTTGATGGGACTCCTACACCAAATGGTGTGAGGTCTAGTTGGGACTTCATATCTGGGAGATGATCAAGATTTAAAAGGGAAATTAAAAAATTACAGAGATAGAAATAAATACAAAGATACAACAAAAATAATACTTCATTTCATTAATTTAAAATACTGAAATATGCTTACAAACAGAAATGGAAATAAACTAGCTCGGGCGATGGTAGCTTATCTCTGAGAAGAGAAGTGGCAGCTACTTGCCTCTAAATTGTCTTACAATGAGGCTTGAAAGCCTATTTATTGTTGAGAAACAATGGAAAAACCTAAACATCCAAAACCCTAAGCCTAGGAGATGAAGCACCAAACTATGGGCCCCGTTTTGGGTAAATTGGTACATCAACTTCCCAGGGTCGTAACTTTGGCATACGATCTCTGTTTGACGTGCACAATACCTCATTAGAAATATCTATCTGAGGACTAAAACTTTGGGATGAGAGGCATTAATCCATGGACCAATGTTGCTCCCAGTTTTCCCAAAAAATGTCGTGTAGGGCCTCAAAACGACTTCGGAAGTTCAGGATTGGAAAAATTTCCAAAAATAGTAAATTGTGCTACAAATAAGGAAATTGAAAAACTGAAAGAAACAATGGTGGGGGTCCAAGTGGAATTGATGGGTGGCCACCAATATCCACCTAGATCATTCCTCCCCCCTTAGGAAGCAATGGTCTCCATTGCATTAGGTTCCTCCATGAGATGAGGAAGCTTCTGCTGAACTTGGTCCCTGGTGAGCCACTTGCCCTGGTGAAGGAGTTGGCCTGCTTTGAGAACTCGATATAGTTGGATATTTTTTTGATCAGTGTGCTTCATATGCATGTCCATGATCTGACCAGTTGTAACTTGTTCCATGCAATCTGGGTTTAACTCTGTTGGTGTGAGTTGTTCGACAATGTCGGATGTATTTAGTAATGGTGGAAAGTATGGCCGAAGGCGGTCCACATTGAACACTGGGTGCAAGTTGAGGAATGGGGGAATGCTGAGCTCATATTCATTGTCTCCCATAGCCTTGGTAATGGTATAATGACCATATCGGAGTGGTCTGAGTTTCCGATAGGCTCCGGTAAGGCGTCCCTTTTGCAAATGCAGCTAGACTTTGTCGCCCACCTGAAACTTATGTGGCACCTGATGTTGATCATGCTGCTGCTTATACTTGGCATTTGATTTCTCTAGAATGTCGTGGACCTGATGGCAGATATGTTGGATGTGCTCAATGAAGCTATTTTCCTTATTTATTTCAGACTGGACATTAGCCAAATCTGCCTAAGTAGCTACAAATGGCATGGCCACATCAATGGGACATAGTGGCTGGAATCCCAAACCCACCTAAAAAGGGTTGTGATTAGTCAAGTTGTGGAGAGCTCGGTTATAGATGTACTGAACATAGGAGAGGTTCTCATCCCATGTGCATGGATGCTTTGAATTGTACATGCACAGAATGTGTACGATCATCCTGTTGACAACCTCTGTCTGTCCATCAGTTTGGGGATGGAAGGATGTGGACTTAGTGAGTTTGGTGTCTAGCGTCGACCAGAGACTGGACCAAAATGTTCTGAGGAACTTGCTATCCTGATCTGAGATGATAGACTATGGGATCCCCCAGCACTTGTTCAAAGAAGAGTTTAATAAGGGCTTCTACTGTGATATTCTTCTTGCAGGTCGGCATAATGGCCATCTTTGAGAACCTATCGATGACCAAAAAAACATAGTCGTTTCCATGCTTAGTAGAATGAAGGCCTGAAATGTAATCCATGGAGATGGATTCCCAAGGTCGACTAGGGTTAGGCAACGGAGTATAGAGGCCTTGATTCTTGATGGTCAGTTTTGCAATGGCATAGGAAGTGCAGGATCTTATGTAGTTCCTGACATCTTGTGAAAGATTCAGCCAATAGAAATACTTCTATAGTACTACCACCATTTTCTTGACCCTGAAATGTCCAACAACTCGACTATAGTGTGCTTCCCAAATCATCTTGGCATGCTCGCTTGAAGGAACACAAGGGTGACCCAAGTGGCATAACAGGGCATCTTAGAGGTGAAAATATGGAACATGTAGACCCTCCAAGAGTGTCTGGTATGTGTGGCCGAATTCTGGGTCACTTTTGTAGAGAAGTGGCCAATTAGAAGTCTCGTGCCCACAAGAGTTGAGCACGATGGTTAATGCCATGAATGGTGGTCGACTGAGGCAATCTGCAACATTATTGGTGTTGCCCTTCTTATACTTGATATTCAAATGGAACTGTTGTAGGTATGTGGACCACTTTTGATGGCGATTGTTGAGCCTCAACCTTGCACCTTCCTACACACCCTCTTAACCCTCATACTCCACTCACTTCACTCATCCAGTGGTTGAATCATTGCATTATAGTTTAAAAAGGACTGTTTATATGGTTTTCTAACTATACTAATGTCTGTTGTTTGGTTTAGTCTTTTGTTCATGCAGCTGCGGAAACTTGTGAATTTCCGCAGCCAGCACAGGTTTTCGCAGCCTGCACAGGATTTCGCAGCCATTTTGTTAAAGGCTGTGCTCCAGGTGTCTTTCAAAGGAACGGGCTATATGGGCAAGCTCCAAATGGCATGTACATGGATCATGTCCCTTCGAACCGGCCAAATCATCATTTTGAAGCCGCGGTCAACCAAAGTCAAAGACGTGGCCAACCAAAGAGTCCAACGGTGGCACGTTACTATTAAAGGCACGTGAATGATACGTGGCCTAGTTCCCAGCTCACGGAGGCTCCAGCGCACCTGAGGATCATTCTTGAACAACGAATCTAACAGCCAACCACTCCAGGATTTAAGAAGCATAACAACAGTTACACTAGATCTCGGCTCATGAGATCTACGTGTCTATGGCACGTAGTTAATAGCCTAAGTAGTTGATTAGTTAACTGTGGGACTTTTACATTATAAATAACGCGTTTTCAAACGCTGTAAGGAGACTTTTGAATGCATATAATTTCTGAACTGTTATGTAATTTCCGCACGCTGCTGGTTATTTTGTCACTCCACTGTTTTATATGTTGCTGATTTGAATACATGAGTATACCTTTCTGAAGATAGCCTTGTGATCATTTGATTGGCTAAAGTGGCAGAGGGCCCCTGCATACTGAAGCCCTGTAAAGTATTTGTTTAGTTTCGTTATGCTTTTGTTTTGTCATTAGTTTGTACATAATATGTTTTGCTTTATGTTTCTGCTGTTCATATCTTTGTCTTTGTAAACTGATCAGTGCTTTTTGCAGGTTCTTTTAGGCCGCCCGGGCAATCTTTTATTTTCTTTAATAACTTTTGGCATATGTGATCATCTTGTCCTTCCTGCTAACCTTTATTTTCTGCAATTTACATTCAGCATTGTCCTTTTCAAATTGTTATTTGTTTATTTCTTTTTCTGCTAAATTAGATATCATACTGCTTAACAATTTTTTGATTTCTTTCTGTGGTCAAATGACTATATCAGCAGGAGATCAGAAGATCACTAACTGTAGTGTGATTTAGGTGTCATATTACTTACTCATAGTTGTTTTCCATAAAGTAGATTGATATGAATGGTAAAGAGCTAACAGAGTCTAAGTAGTGTGATTAATTTCTTTTTACATTTAGTTATCATATTGCTTGTTATGTTCATGATTACTTCCCCAAGGTAGATTGAGCTGAGGGGTAAAGGATTTGAATAATTCAAGTGGTGTGATTAGTTTCCTTATGCAATTTACTTTTTTTTGAACAGTTAAATATCATATTGCTTGTTATTCTCATGATTACTTCCCCAAGGTAGATTGAGCCAAGGGGCAAAGGATCTAAAAAGCTCAAGTAGTGTGAGTTAGCTGCTTTACTTTAAGTTTGAGTTGTTTTCCAAGTTTTTGCTTTCTTTTCATTTTCAGCAGCAAGGATACTGGGCCATTGCCATTAGTTCGCTTTTTAATGCATTTTGTTTTATCTTAAGAATTGGTTTCATTTCAGTTACTGTAAAGCTTTCTTTTGAGCATTTTTCAAATATAGAAATCATCACCATTTACACTCCACACACTTCAAACTTCACTTTCATCACCACACATTAAGAAAAGAATAAAATCCAAAAACAAACTAAAAAGCTTAAAACAACAAAAACTTAAGAAAATGGTTATCTAAGTACATATAGTACACCTCACTTCGTCAATTTACGAACCCCGGGTTGAAAATATAAATAGCAATCTAGATCACACTAAATTGAGCAAACAACGATCATTCTACAACTTCCCTTGCATTTGTATGAACTGTAAGGGCTAGTGGTCTATGTGGATGATCATTTCCTTCCCTAAAATGTAATGCTTCCATTGTCAGCAGGCCTTCACAATGTAATACATCTCTTTGCCATAAGTGGGATACATTCAGACTGTGTTTGAAAGTGTCTCATTGTGATATGCCACTGGATGCCCGTGTTGAGTAAGACATGACCCAATAGCATAGTTAGAGGCATCTGCCTTGATCTCAAATGGTTGTTGCAAGTTTGGTAATACGAGCACTGATGCCGAGAAGAAGTGATGTTTCAACGCTATGAATTCCTTCTATTGAGATTCATACCAAAAGAATTATGCTTTCGCTCCTCCCTTGGTGACTTGAATCAAGGGCCAAGTGATATGAGAAAATCCCAACACGAACTTGTAGTAGAAGTTGGCAAGACCCAGAAAGCTATGGAGCTCTGTCAGAGTGGTTGGAGATGGCCAATCTCGAATGACTTGGATCTTGGCTGGATCCACATGCACCCCCTATTCATTAATAATGTATCCCAGATACTAAACTTGGGTCATGCCAAAAGTTCATTTCTCCAAATTGGCACATAACTTGTGTTGCCATAGTGTTTGGAGAACCTGTCGGATGTGGTGGAGGTGCTCTTCCCAACTCTGGCTAAAGATCAGGATGTCATCCAAGTATACCACTACAAAGAGTTGGTGAATGGTCACAAGATGTCATCCATTAGCCTCATGAAGGTTACAGGAGAATTTGTCAACCCGAAAGGCATAACCAACCATTCGAAAAGGCCCTCCTTGGCTTTGAAGTAGTCTTCCACACATTAGAGGGTTTGATTGGTACTTGGTGCTATCTTGACTTCAAATCGATCTTGCTGAAATATTTTTCCCCTTTTAGTTGGTCTAGAAGGTCATCAATCCATGGGATCGGGTACCTATTCCAGACAGTGATCTTGTTCAGTGCCTGATATTCAATACAGAGTCTCCAAGTCCCATCCTTCTTCTATACCAACATGATTGGGATCCCATAGGGTGTTGAACTTGGTTGGATGTGACCTCTCTGCAGTAGCTCCTAAATATACCTCTTGATTTCATCGTTATCCAGAATGGCACGCCGATAGATTGGTCCATTAGGATATGACACACCTGGGGTCAGATCGATGGAGTGCTTAACCTGATAGTGCAGAGAAACCCTTGCGGGATAGGTGAATACTTCCTCATATTCCTCCATGACCTTGTCCATTTGTAGTTGTCCTGTGGAGGGGCCCAGGTCGTGGCCACCATATTCTTCTTTCCTTGAGGGTGCATCATTAGGAAAACCAATTTCCCGGTTTTGGAAATGAGCTTACTACATTGTTTTGTAGTAACCAAAGAGATGGCGGTAGGCGGTGGTACCTCCGGTATCCTGTACAAATTATTTCCCAAAGTAACAATAACAACACGAGGCCTTGACTCATATTCAACATGTTGCTTCCACAAGTATGGTTGGCCTAATAATACATCACAAACATCAAGGGGGTCAACATCACACAATACCTCATCCGTGAAGGGCTTGATGTTGTATGGAAGGAAACACTACTGGTTCATGCGAAGATCCTGTCCTTGGTGAAGCCACTCGATGGTCTAGGGTTGTGTATGTGTTGTGGTCGATAAGCCCAACTGCTTCAAAACCTCTACCAAAATGAGGTTATTTTAGCTCCCGATGTCAACAATGAACTGTAGTGGGGAGCCCTTTACCCACATCTAGGAGTGGAAGAGGCACTCCTCCTCCTCTGGATCTTCGAGTTCCTCCTTCTGGATCTTCATGGTGGAAACGATGGCGTTGGGATCTGCATCAATAATATTCTTCCCTTTGTCATTCTCCTTTTCAAGTTCTGACTCAGAGTCTGAACATGCATTTCATTCCAAAGACTTTAGCTTGGCCACCAGTGACTGCTTGGCCTGACACTCACTTGTGTTGTGAGTGGAGCTCTTATGGAACTCACACCACTTTGTCATGTCCTTCTTCAGCGTCACGGTGTTGTTATTTTCTTGTAGCTTTGGCTAGTTGTCCTTGGCCACCCCGTGTTGGATTTTTACTTTATTTAGCGGTTTGGAGTCACCTTTCCCTTGCTTCGGATTTGCATATCCAAAGTATCGATTCTTCTGTTTCAACTTCTGTTTGATCTTGATAGCGTATCGGTATGTCATGCCGAGTGAGGAGATGTCTAGGAACTCCATCTCATCCTGGATGTACCTATGTAGGTAGCTATGATATTTGAGTACCAAATGAAGCTCATAATCCTTGATACCCAACTTTGTGAGAAGGGTATGAAAAATATTGGTAAACTTCGGCACGTCTTGGTCACTTCCCTACCACATCATGGTCCACTTTATGTATTTATGCTCATAGCTTCTGACAGGGCAATTCTACTCCTTGATGGAATTTTAGAATGAATTCCAAGAGGGTGCAGCTGAAAGCAGTGAGGTCGTACTTTCATCCTTATGCTCACAGTAGGTTTCCCACCAGTCCTTGATGTGGGGGGCGACTTTGAGAAGAGCGAAAGTAATATTTTCCCGGCTGGAAAAATCATGAACAAAAAAATACCCTTCTAGTAGATTTAACCATATATCTACAACATCTGCATCTATCTAACCCTCAAATATGGGAATGTCAAAGTTAACTTGTACCTTAAAGGTTGTGGTGCTTCCAGAGTAGCTGCTAGAAGTAGATGCGTCACCCCTGGGTAGCCGCTGAAGGATCTGGGCAAAGTGGTCCATCATCACGTTCCTTTGTCACTCGAGGGCCTCTTTGAGCAAGATTTTGATAGGATCTCCTACCCCGTCATATTTATTTTCATTCACCATGGGAGGCCATCAGGATTTGCGAGGCTAGTCTTGCAAAGGTTCGACCAATTCAAGCCCTAACTCCTTATATCCCGACCTCGTTGGGGACATGCAAAGAAAAACAGAGAAAGAGAAGACCGCTCTGATACCACTGATCTAGATTTAAATAAGAAAGCAACAAATTATAGAGATAACCATAAATACAGAGATACAACAGAAATAATACTTCATTTCATTAATGTAAAATACTAGAATATTCTTACAAACAAAAATGGAAATAAACTGGCTCGGGCGATGGTATCTTATCTCTGAGGAGAGATGTGGCGGCTAAATGCCTCTGAATTGTCTTAGAATGAGGTTCGAAGGCCTATTTATTTTTGAGAAATAATGGAAAACTGTAAACATCTAAAACCCTAACCCTAGGAGATGAAGTGCCAAACTATGGACCTTATTTTGGGTAAATTGGTACATCAACTTCTCGGGGTCGTAACTTTGGCATACAATCTCCGTTTGACATGCACAATACCTCGTTAGAAAGATCTATTCAAGGAATACAACTTTGGAATGAGAAATATTAGCCCATTGACCCATGTTGCTCCCAATTTTCCCGAAAGACATAATTTATGGTCTCAAAACGGTTCCATAAGTTCAGGACCCGAAAAATTGCCAAAAATAGTAAATTGTGCTACAAATAAGAAAATGAAAAATTGAAAGAAACAATGGTGGGGGTCCAAGTGGAATTGGCGGGTGGCCACCAATATCCAGCTGGATCAAGAGATCCCCTGAATGTTGGCGAATCCAACACCGTCAACATTTTTGGTGCTAGAAGGAGGGCCGCCAGTGGTTTATGGTCGAATGTCCTCTCACCCCCACTTATCAATCATCTGGTCAAGGAAGTAACTCACACTCCATCTCACCTACATGTGACTTTGAAGTTGATTACTCCTCACCTTTCAAACATTAACACAAAATTTCATATCAGCACCTCCACTCTGTCTATCCCATCACATGTTAGTTCATGAAAGCAGTCGGACTGATACTAGGAATACAAGATCTTCCATACGCATCAAGAAAGCCAAATACCACTTCCACAGGAGTTGTTGTATCATCAATGGAAGAAGCAGTTCTTGCCACACTTGAAGGTTTGGTTGAATTTGCTAAGAACAGAGAGGAACCTTCGGTATTCCAACAAGGAGAATGAGAAACCCTCGTGATCTTGGGCTCAGATTCCAGTATAGGAGGCAGAGGGGAAGGCAGTGGAGGAGGCAGGGGTGGAGATGAACCAACAGACTTAGAGCTAGAATTGTCAGATTCTGAAGAAGAGGAGGAGGATAAAGAAGAAGAAGGCACAACTGACCAAAACTTGGAATGGATGACTTAGGGACCATTGGCTCTCTCGGGTGCTTTGCACAAGATGCAAAGTGTTAAGAGGGAATGCTCACAAAGTATGACCCTGATAGAGTAGTGAAGGTAGAAGATCACTTGGACAACTTCTACTTACAACTACAGACACTTGAGGTATGGTACAATAACATTGCATTCAGACTGTTCCCATGTGCCTTGGATGGCCGCACAACAGTATGGTATCACAACCTTCTTGTCAACTCCATCCATAACTAGGGTATGTTTAAACACATGTTCTTGGATAAATTTGCTGATGACGAGACCCCAACCATGTTAGTCAAAGAGTTGGGAAACCTGAAGATGGAGGTGAAGGAAAAGGAAAAGGATTTCAATCAAAGGTTTCTGCACATATTGAACAAGTTTTCAATAGAAACAAAACCTCATGACTCCATCAATGTCGATTACTACATGTCTGCACTGCCAATCAACATTACATAGTTCATCAAGCGAGCTGCAAAACCAAGATTACTAGAAAAATGGGGAAGAGGAAATCAATGTTGAAAATTACTTGCATGCGATTGGAGTCGTCAAGGATGACGAACCAACGAAGTACTCCAGAGATGCGAGTAGGAAGCCCGAGGCTATGACAAGTAAGGGTAAAGACAAAGAAGCAATTAATATTGAAACCCTTACTCGTATTGTTAAGAAATTGACAATAAAAGTGTCCGAGCTTAAAAAAAGAACAATTGACACATATGTGAGTAACCTGCCACCCATACAAAGACAAGGAAGCATGTCATCAGGTAGCAATCGCTTCCCAGCTAAAACTATGCAAAGCTCCAACTCAATTTTCAAGGTAGAACAATGCGTGAATAATGAATTTTGCTCATTTCATGAAGATAAGCACCTGGAAGGGTCTCGTTCGGGCTAGAAACAAGTTGCAGGCTCCATATGTGACCATATGCCAAATATTGTAAGTAGTTCACAGGGCCATCCAGGAGACCCAAACAATGGTGAAGATGCTGCACCTGATGAGACATCAAGCAATGGGCAGGTGATCAACATGTATTAGTGCTCACGAGAAACACAGAAGACAAACACTAAGAAGCAACCCCAAAAGAAAAATGGCTGATACAACCTCAGAAGTCAAGGGGCTCCCCCTACAGTTGGGAAAATGCAACAAAGACTCGAAATACTGAGGAAAGTTGATCCACCAGTTGTCCAAAAGTAGAAAATACAAAGGAACCGTGGGAAGACACTGAAGAACAAGAGTACGTCCATGAGCAGAAAACTGTAAAAAAATCCATTGGACAACAAGAACACCAGTATTACCCCCGACATCTCAGTGAGTCTACCCACTCTGGATTACAATATCATGGAAGACATGAAGAAAACTTGCACAAACATCAGTTTGTTCAAGTTGGCTAAGATTAAGAGTCAGCGGGATATTATGCTGCGCACACTGGGGCAAGACATCTACGGAAAACGTAACCTCTACCAACAAGGGAGAAAGAACATATCCTAGATCACTCACATCTGTGCTAAACACACTTCGGATGGAATAATAAAACTCTATTTGGCCTCCATTCTTGCTTACATTTGAAATATTTAACTACAATGTTCATAACTATTTGGTTGGTTATGGTGCGTCAACCAACATCATGCCACTTTCCATTGCCAAGAAGATCAATGTACAATGGAGAAAGACATATGCATAGATCAATCCAACTCGATCGGACATGCATACCAGTCATTGGTGAATTTCAGGATGTGATCATACGATTATCTTGTGACGATCGAGTTCACCAGTGCATAAACATTGTTGTTGTGGACATACCAGAAGCATATGGCTTACTACTCAACAGAGACTGGTCTAGCAAGTTGAATGGATACTTTCCTACAGACTGGTCACACTTATGGCTTCTGTATTAGGGCAAGAGTAGCCAAATCTGGGTGTTATCTGAGAGATACATGAGGCATAACATCACTCCCATCAATGGCGAGAACGAACCGTTGGCCTTTGTAGAGCTCATGTTCGGTAATTGCCTCTTGGAAACAACACTGGGGTGTTATCTCGTACAACTAGCTCCAACCCCAATAGACATGCAGTTGGGTATCCTTCCTTTCCCAAATAATGGAAATGAAACTTGTGCAAGGCATTGTAACACTAGTAGCAGTAGCACTAACATTAATAGCAGTATCAACAACAGTAGCAGTAGCAACAATAGTAGCAGTAGTGCAAGTGTGTCGAACGATCCGTGTACATATGAGTCGTGGACCATGTACTTTGACGGATCAAAGACATAGGATGGCTCTGGAGCTGGGTGTGGTTTGATTGACCCAAAAAACAAGAAGAATTTGATTTCGAGCCGCTTGGAGTTCAAGTGCACAAACAACATTGTCGAATACAAAGCACTCATGTTAGACTTGCAAAAAGCCATTATCCTCAACGTGGTCATGCTCAAAGTGGTAGGTGATTCAAAAATAGTGGTATGATAGGTACGTAACACCATACATTTTTTATCATCTCATCGAAAAAGATACCAACAAGAGGTATGGCGACTGATCTCTAACTTCCAAGAATTTAATATCACTATTGTACCAAGAACGCGTAACGCAGTTGCCAATGATTTGGAAAACACAACTTTGACATGTCACCTCTTAGGGTCAGATTTACTGTTGAAATTCTATATAAGCCCTCTATCCCTAATCACATAACTAATTTGCATGTTTTTGACGATGATCAACAAATACTGCATTTCATGGCCAACGCTGATGTCTTCAAAGATGAATCAATTGACAAAGATGAGCATAAGCAGTCTATGGAAGCTGGGGCTGATGGTAAGAAAGGAAACCTCATACCCAAGGGTATGGTATATTTGGAAAATATCTATGACTTGCAGAACCTCTTTCAGGGGCCGAGGAATAACAACAAACCATAGCTCCACCATGATGCACAAACATATTAACTTGGGAACAGAATAAGATCTGAAGTTCATCAATATCGATATGTGTTGCACACAACAGGAGAAACAAGCCTTTGTCTGCTTGTTCAAACAATAATGGGATGTGTTTACATGGACATATGATGATATGAAAAATTATAACTCGCAAATAATCCAACATGTTATTCTGATCAAGGAAGGGGTCAAGCCCTTTCAATAGAAGCTAAGGAAAGTCCATCCATCACCTGAACCCCTTATACAAAAAGAGTTGACTAAGCTGTTGGATGCACAAATCATATACAAAGTTCGTCATTTCAGTTTCCAACCTTGTTCGTATGTGAAAGAAGTTCAGGGAGATATGCTTATGCATTTATTTTCAAAACTTGAACCGCACCTCAGAAAAAGGCAATTACCCCGTGCCATCTATGGAGTATATTTTACAGATAGTATCTGTGGTAGAAATGTTTTCCTTATTTGGCGGGTTTTCAGGATATAATCAACTCCTAGTAGCAGAACCTGATCGACTCAAAACTACATTCCGTACCATGTGGGGTACGTTCACATACAAACGAATTCCATTTGGGCTAGTGAATGCAGGTGCAACCTTTCAACGCGCCATGGACATCTCTTTCCACAGAATCATCAGACAGAGTGTAGTGGTTTACCTTGATGACGTGACTTTGTTTTCCAGCAAACAACTAGACCACATACACCACCTAAAGAAAATATTTGAGCGATGCCACCAATATGGGATTTTGTTGAATCCAAAAAAGAGCATATTTGCAGTGTTTGAGGGGAACCTCCCTGAGCACATCATTTCTAGAAGCGGGATCAAGGTAGATCTGAACTGGGTTCAAACCATCATACAAATCCCTCACCAAGCCAACAAGAAAGAAATGCAATCCTTCTTGTGAAAGATAAACTTCCTCCAGAAGTTCATCTTGGACTACATGCAAATAGTAAAACCAATACAAGACATGATCAATAAGGATGTAGTCTACAGTTGGGGCAAGGGGGAAACTAATGCATTCACCTATATCAAGCAGGCTATAGTAGAAGCACCTAAACTTTACAACCCATATTTTAATAAACATTTGTTTCTATACACCTTCACCTCTAACAAATCCTTGCTGTAGTACTCACTCAGAAAGATGAGTTGAATGAAGAAATTTCCATCTCCTTCATGAGCGTAAGCATGTAGGGACCCAAACTCAACTACCCTGCCATTGAAAAAAAAGCATATGTAGTACACAAGGCAGTGAAACACTTCAGACCCTACTTACTGAATAACCATTTCATAGTCTATGTACCTAACCCAACAGTCAACTCATTGCTCGTACAACAAGAGCTGGGTGAATGATGTGCAAACTGGATGATAAGATTGCAAGAGTATGATCTTGACATCAAGCTAGTTCACACTGTCAAGGTTCATGGTCTCTGTAGACTCGCAACTGAGGTAGTACATGCACAGGAGGAAGAAAAAGAGCTCGCTGATTGGGAGAAAGAAATTGATATGTATGATGTAGAGCAAGCACCACCCACTGCATGCGAAAACCCTTGGTACGAAGATGTGCACTAATGCCTTGGGAATGAAACCATACCCTCTCACTTCTCCATGGGATAGAAGAGGGAACTGCGTCTCAAAGCTTTAAACTATTAGTTGGTGCACGAAGTGCTTTATAGAAAGCACAGTAACAAAATATTTCTTAGGTGCCTTGTTACACAGTAATTTGTCACCGTTTTTCACTGTCCCTGTTACCCCTCTCCTGCACCTTGGAGAACACATTCCGGGACTTGTGAGAAGTGACAAGACTTGAAACCACTTGCATTATTCACCTCTAAACATGAGCTTCATATTCCCTTAAGACATCTCCTGCTCTTTGCCCTTAAAAACAACCCTTTTTACATTAGCGCTGGTCCCTTGTGTTATGCCCGCGCCAATGGAGAAAATCCTATTGATAGGGCGCGCCATTAGCGCTCTGTCCCAGAGTCGCAATCACACCAACCATTTTGGGCAAAGTTTTGAACTAATCAAACCTCCGAAGGTTCTATCCAACTCATTCACCAACTGACTCCAAGTTAAGTGAGGATGGTTTGGCTTCGAATCTCCTTGGATGGGAAGTAGTTTGCCACCACTCCATGGAAGTTTCCAAGTGATGAAGCCAAATCCATTTTTGTTGTGATTGACCTTATCTCTTCCTTTTCCTCTATAAAAGCTTGTCTCTATGGCTTGAGCAAGCTAGTTCTGACTCTAGTGGCAATACTTGTGCTGAAAGGAAGATATCAAAAGATTGGAGTTGCAAGAGCCTTCTTTGTATCCATAAGGCTTTACCTAAGTAAGGATACTTGGTCACTAAAGAGAGAGAGAGCTTGTCCCTCATCCCTTCAAGCTTTTGCAAGACTTGTGTAGCTGAGCACCCAACCAAAGGAGGACTTGACGTCAGGACGTTGGTTGTATTCTCCTTTTTTGATTATTAATAATAGATGACTATCATTATGGTTCCATTCTCGTTGTACTTGTAATGGTTAATGTTGAATTATATCCTTCTTGACTGATGTGTAATTGCATATATTAGATTTCACGCTTGTGTTTGTGTTGTTCTCTTTGTGTGTGCAGGTATCTATTCACGAGGATAGTGGAGGATTGTGACCGGCCAAGGCAAAGGAACGTGGGCGACATCTCTTCTACAAACTAAACCGTTGGATCTCAAGTAGGTATTCATCGCCTACCTTTTATTTGCAATTAGGAGCTTGCGTGATAGCATTGTTTGATTGTTGCTAGACCCGTTCTGGGCTAGTAGGGATCACCTCTATCCGTAGAAGGGATTTACCTCTCCAACAATTTGGCGACTCCACTGGGGAGTTTAGCTTGTTGTTTAATTTGTAAACTTATACGGAGTCTGAAACACGGCCAGATAGCCTTCGAAACACTATTTCTTTGCAGTAGTGAAGTAGATCAAAGCCGCTTCAGTCGATCTCCGGTTTGGTTTACGAACTGAACAATTTGGAGTTTATCTTGCCTCTTTGGTTTTCTCTTGTTTGCTTGCTTAGATAAGCTTTTGGAATTGAATTTATTGCTGCCCCTTGCTTCCTGACTTGCTTAGAGATTGTGACCCAAGCCCTGGACTGCGTATTTTTCTTTTGAAATTGGCAAACTTTGTTAGCGCGGTTTTTTCCTTCACAGTCGCGCTAGTAGCCCTTGTTGCTAACTGAAAACCCGCGCCAATCCCTGTTTAGCGCGAGTTGCAGCCTGACAGTCGTGCTAGGCCTTTTAGTTTTTTAGTCCACTTGTTTGCCTGCTTTCTGAGCTTGGATTTTCATCTTGCCACCTCTTTTTCAGTTGCTGGAGTGTGTTTGAGCCCTGTTTGACTGGTTCTCAACCTCTGTCCTTCGGGTGTTTGCCTCTTTCCATCGATTTCTCACCTCAACCCTAGGGCATCTAGTGGCCGTGTGTGTCGAGCCTCCTGTGGGAGTTTTGGGTCCTTTGATTGTCCAGTTAACCTTATGATTGCTTTTCGCACTCGTTCAGTGATTGTTGGAGTGTTTTTGATTGATTTCCGAGTGACTTTCTCTCGCTTGCTTGGATTTCATTCTAGCCTTGTTTGAGCTTAGATCACATAGCTCGTACAAAGCCTTTGTTTTCCTTTCAATTTGGAGAACTGTTTTAGTGTCTTGGGATTTCATTGTGTCTTCATTGAGTGAATTTGCCTCTTTGCTCATTGTTATTATCTTTCAAAATCCATTCTAGTGCATTGTGCTTTTGAAAAAAAAAAAATAAATCAAATAATCTCTTTTGCGTTTAATAGTGAATGGAATAGGACTTTTTGATTTGTATTGTTGAAAGAAAAGTTTTGTTTATTCGCCATTAGCTGCATTAGGGTGTTTGATTGATTGTGTTCATTTTGTTTGATTGAAATTCTTAACCTTCTCATAGTTAGTATTCATCGAACGAAATGGTATTCTTTGGCATGTAGCTTGTATCTAGGAAATTGTGAAAGATCACATACGGTAAGACATGAAATCGAAACCTAACTAAAGATCAACCATAAAATAAACCGAACCAACTTAAAAACGCATTGGAACATAATGCAAACATTCTAGAGGTCTAGGCTAGAGACGTGCTCCAACGTTGTTAAACCTAGTCACCTTTGTTCTCACATTAAGGTTGGGTGATTCCTCCTGGTGTGGTTCGATTGTGGTCTAGTATGGACTTGGGCTCCCACGTACCGTCATGTATATATGGGGAGACTCCACTAGGTTTGCATCCTTGATCCATAGGAAGCCATGTCTGCCGCCTTACAAGCCGTAACGCACCGAACACAACATTCGGGAAGATTGAATGCAGTACGGAAAGTCCTTGGTTTTCATACGATTGCCAAGGTGTATAAGCAGTTTTACGGATTGTCTGGTAAACCCCTTTCCTAATTTCTCCAGAGCAGTCACTTTTCGATCCTTTTCGGACTCTGTAAAAGAAAAGGCTCTATTGAGCATTTGTCACTTCGGGCTCTTTAAACATTCGAAGGCGACTAGAGTCATCTTTTGTCCTTTTCTCGACTCTTAAAACATGAAAAGGTCAAGTTGTGTCCTAATGTCATAAAAATTTATTTGGCCGCGATAACATTCACCTTGGTAGATCTTGTTTGCGTTTAATTTTGAGTAGGGTCTCTTATCGTTAGTTTGCTTAGGGTCTTTGTTTGATCATCCTGGCGGATCCATCGATCCCATCTCCTGTCCCAAGTGACCAAGGGTCTCCATCTTCTGTTGCCCCTGAGACGTCGGTTTGTGATGCTCTTCCTATTGTTCCGAGTGTCCAACTGTTGAACTCTCGAGCTCCAGAGGACGAGCTTTACGACTTGTTTTGGAACCCTGTTTGGGAACCCTCTGAAGAGGATTTTCCCACTACTCCTGTTGGTGTTGCATCTCCGATGGATTCTTCCGATATGGAGGATACATCTCCTGTGTCGAGTGGGACGCACGTTGTGTCGAGTGGGACGCACGTTATGTCGAGTATTGATACTCCCATTTCGGCTACATCCCTAGTCATCTCTACGCCCTACACCGTTACACCTCTTGGTATCACGGTGCTGGCGCGCTATAGATCTCTGAGGGATGCTATGAACTCTGCAACTTCCTCTTCTATGTGGGATCAAAACATCGTCCCTACCACAGGACCGTTTGTTTCCCAAGTTCACCATACTGCTGTTACAGCAGTCCCGACCAATCCGACCGTTTGTGTCGCGTCATCGACTCCGGTTGTTAGTGCCGTTACAACGTCTTCTGCTGTCACTTCTGCTGCAGGCCCATCTCGAGGTCCAGTACAAAGTGGTAAATCGACACATACTGCTAGAGTTGTCCATCCCGCAAGTGGTGCCCCTCCTCCTTCTAATGCTATGTCGGCAGAGGAGGCATATTCCCAGTACTTGCATAATGTCTAGAACCCAGGTGGGCAAGGCCCCTATTATGATCCTGACAATCATTATTTGTATACCTCCTTGCCTAAAGAGCCCTATGTTGAGGCTTGAGTTCCATTGAACGTGGCTTGGGGTACTGCCGGATATGGCGGTGGCCAGTACCATCCGGGTCAAGGACAACCATCTCAAGGACCACCCTACTAGGGTCAATCATCTTACTCGCAGCCTAATCATGGGCAGCAATATTATGGCCAAAATTACCCAGGTCAACAAGGAGGCCTGCAAGGACAACCCTATCAGGGACAACCTTTAGCCTCTAGTTGTCCGTCTTTCATGTATCTTGGGCAACCTTCTGGAAACCTGGGACAACCCTATGCTCAGCAAGGACAACCTGGGCCCCAGCAGGGCTACCCTTCGGGGCAACCCTATGGGAACCCAGGACAACCTTACGGTCACCAAGGTCAACCCGGAAACCAACAAGGCTACCCTTCTGGGCAAGGGGGCCAGCCTTACGCATAGCAAGGCCAGCCTACCGCTTAGCAACCATCTGGTCTACAAGGACAATCTTTGGTTGCGCAAGGGCAGCCCCTCGCTTAGCAATCTCGACCTTCTGGGCGAACGGGGCCATCTCAGATCCGACCAGGACAACCTTCTGGCCAGATGGCCCAACATTCAGGCGGGTACCAATCCCGACCTCCTTATTCAGGTGGGTACCAATCCCAGCCTCCTTATTCATGTGGGTACCAATCCCAGCCTCCTTATTCAGGTGGGTACCAATCCCAGCCTCCTTATTCAGGTGGGTATCAATCCCAACCTCCTTATTCAGGTGGGTATCAATCCCAGCCTCCTTATTCGGGTGGGTACCAATCGCAACCCCCGTATTCAGGTGGGTATCAATCCCAATCTGCTCATCAAATGCCGCCTGGTTCCCAGGCTCAGTATGGATACCAGCAACCCCAGGGGCAAAATCAATATACCATGTATCAAAATTACCAGCAGCCGCAGGGAAACCCTTATCAAAATTATCAACAACCTGCTGGCCAGTATGGTAACCAATGGGGCGCTGGGGGGCAGAACCAGTATCAACCACCTGGTTCTGGAAATAACCCTTATGGAAAAAATCCTTCTGGACAAGGCCCTTTTGGACCTGGTCCATCAAGACAAGGCTAGTGGGGGCAAACAGGAACTGGATGGAATTCTGGCTCTACCTCATATCCAAGGCAAATGTCCTTTAACCCGCAACTACCATTTCTAGCGACGTTGGAACTGCCCAATGTGTCGAAATTAACAAATGATCCCATTTTACATAATCCACAATGGCCACCAGTTCCAACTAAGATACCTAGTGATTGTCCCAAATTTGTGACGGAAAAGCCGGAGAGGACCCTCAAGCTCAATGTGATGACGTATCACTTATGGTGTTCGTCTAATTCATGGCTCGATGACTCGATTCGACTTCGCCTCTTTCAGAGGACTCTCACTGGTTCTGCCGCTAAATGGTATATTGAATTGACCCGCGTGTCATTTCAAGATTTTAACTCATTGGCCATGGCATTCCTTAGTCACTTTTAGTTACCCATTCGGTACGAGACAGGGACTCACCTCCTTACGTCTCTTAAGCAGGATACATCTAGGCATATCTCCGATCATATACATGAATGGAGAAGGCGTCACAGGTTGATCAAGTTTTGGATTCCTGATCAACTCCTCACCGATTGGTTCACGACTTCCTTTGTCCCTAAGATTGCACGGGACATTGCTATGGGAGCCTGTGTGACTGAAGAGCAAGCAATCGCGCGCGCTTAGTACCTGGACTTAGTTTACTCTTAGTCTGGTACCTTGTATGAGTATTTGCCGGACGCGCCAAGGCTCGGTACATCCAAGGCTCCGCCGAAGCCATTTTTCGATGGAGTCATTGGCTCTGTGAACCTGGCCTCTAAAAAATCATCGTCGAACCTTGGGAAGCAAAAGTCAAGTCCCTCTAACGAAAACACTTCTCAGGGTGGTTCAAATTCTAGTAATACTTCCGAGGTCAACGCCGTCTAGTCCACCATGGCGGGTAAGGCCTTGAAAGGAAAGAAAAAGGGAAAAGGAAAAAATAAATCCGAGCAACCTAAACAGGAATCCTCCAAACCTCCAGCCGAGGAAAGAGCTAAGTGCAAACCCAAGTATCCTTGCCTCATTTGTGAAGAGGATCACTATACTAAGGACTGCCCCAGGCGGTCCGAAGTTAGTCGTTCGTTAAAGGGTGCTCCTGGGGTTCCTGCGGTTCTTAAACAGCCTTTTCCCTCTCAGCAAACTCAAATGGTGGCTGACGCGTCTTCTTCTCCCTTCGGTTCCCAAGTCTTCATGGCCGGATCTATTCCCGTTCATGTAACGACTCGAGCAAAGGAGTATCCGTTGTCCACCAGGAAGGAGCCCGAGGTTCCCTCAAGTGCTCCTTCGTCCAGATCTGGTCCCCTCCATATCGAGAGACCGAGTACTGAGATGACAATCCGACCCCCTCCTAAAGGGGTACTCAGAAGATCTTCTTACAATCCGAATGCTCGTGCTGCCCAGCACTATAGCATCGTAGAGGACTTAGCGCAGGCTCCGTCGGCTATGTCCACCTTAGAGGTTCTCCAGAGCTGCCCCCCCCAGAGGAAGTCCCTGCTATCAGCCATCGGTGGCATCGACCCGGCGGATTTGGATCTGATTATCATCGACCTCGAGAGCCATGTTCCTCGATTGCCTCATCAGATCGCTTTTCTCATTCAACTCGTCATCAATTCCAAAACGATCCATCGTACAGTTATTGATGAAGGCGCATCAACTTGCATTATGTCTATTTCTTATTGGAAAGCAATCAGGTTCCCGACTCTGAGCCAGTCTCCAACAACCTTGGAAGCTTTTGATGGGAGAGAATCCTGTCCTTATGGTATTCTTCAACGATTACCAATCACCTTAGAAGGGAAAACCGTGGAAGTAGAAGTTGAGGTTGTCGACGCGAATCTCACATATAACCTCCTTCTCGGCCGGAGTTGGACGTATGCCATGCGTGTCGTGGCTTCATCCCTCTTCCGTGTCATTCGTTTCCCTCATCAAGGGAAAATTGTCACAGTTGACCAGCGTTCCTTCTTCACTTCCTCTTCTGAAGGAAATGTCCTCTTCATTGAACATACCGTTCCTTTTGAGAGTGTGGGAGCTGGGCTTTTTAAAGACCCTACCCTGATGGGTGTCTTCTCCCTCCCACCCCCGAATCTTGCTTCGCTTGGTTTGGTCTCTGCTCGCTCTGATCCTTCATTGCACTCTATTGCAACCCTTGGCCCCTCTGCCAAAGGGGGCACCGATCCTCTAGCTTGTAAACCTCGCTCGGCCGGGGGGCATGGGAAGATCATCGGTGCTGTTGATCATTTTATACATCAGGCCAAGCGATGCTTACATTATCTAGGCCGGTTATGCAGTAGTGCAATAAGGCAAAGTCTTGAAAAGGGCTTGACTTGAACCGAGTATCATGCGTGCATTTTATTTTTGTACATGCGTATGCTTTCAGTAGTGTGTTGTGTGTGCGTGTTTATTTAGCTTTTATCTCAGTGTGTTGGCATGATTTCCGCTTATTGTGTCTTTTGCTTCTTGAACAGATGTCTGGATCGCCTTACGTTGGTTTCGCTGATGGTGCTTCCCGCAGTACTCGCAATTTGTCATCTGCGGCATGGGTGATCTACGATCCTCATGGTGAGTTAGTAGATATTCAAGGTGTGTGTCTGGGTTGTACAACGAACAATGTGGCTGAATATAGTGCTGTAATTGAATTATTAGCCGAGGCGATTAACCTCGAAATCCGCACATTGGTTGTAAACTTAGATTCTCAACTTGTAGTCCACCAGCTCAACGGACGATATTCCGTCACAGATCATCGCATTTTAAGGTTGTATTTATGTGTTAAGTTATTGGAAAGAGATTTTGATTACATTACTTATCCTCACATTCCAAGAAGACTTAATGCAGTAACTGATGCATTAGCTAACTATGTATTGGATAGACATTTGCATAATATGTAAATCAACATAATACAGGAAGCATAAGATACAATAAACCATAACACCATGTATATATATATATATCGTGTGGCGCACTAAGGCGCTCAAAAAATAGAATGTACATGTCTGGATAGAGTCTGTGTTCTCCCTACATCTGAGACACATGTCTCTAAAAAATATGCAAAAAATAAAGCCTAGGAGTCTAAGCACGGTGGTGCTCATGATAACACATCACCGCTTGCACCAATCGTCTTAGCAGACGGTGAACGCGAGTCAGCACCCCTACTGTGTGCCTTTGATAAGCGAAAGGTACATCTGTCAATCTGGCATAACCGAGAATCCCTTGGGCAAGTCCCTCGAGATTCTGTATCAGCTCCTCCCCCACGACACCTCCTGCCTGAGGGTCGGCTGCGGGTTGGCCTCTTCGCGCTGTAGGGGATAGCCCGACTGGTCGCTCTGGGCCCACATCTGCATATACATATAGTCATCATTAGAACAGGCATGTATTAAAAAAGACAAAAAAAATGAAAAACATTAAAATCAAGGAGTTCATACCTAACTCCTCCTCCCATTCCTCCCCCTCTGGTAGTGGGAGGTCTGGGTCCCCCATGAAACTGGTCCCTGCATACGGCCAATCCTGGATCACGATCAGCTGTCGACGTAGCCATATGAAGAACTCGGGATGCCATGACATCTCCTAGCCTCCTCCTCCTCTGGGCATCAATGCTGCCCAACGAGCCATTCTAGGCTCTTGTGGCAATGGATCTACCACCACGACTCTCTGGGTCTGGAAGAGTGGTATTCGCTCCAGGAAGAACGATACCACGATCGAACCATATGCAAACTGTTTCGTGTCCGCTCGCTTGCAATTTGTGAGCTGCCTCTTGATATTAGTAGTCACAGCTGCAGCCCAATTAAAGATGGTCGGACTGAGGCATTCAGTCGCAAGTATCAGGTGGTTCTTGCTGGCCTCGTGGGGCGCTTGTACCCCAGCTGCACGTGTGATGGTGAAGAGAATGGCCTTCAGAGTCAAATCCCGGATGGTGTTGATTAACACCTTAGCACTCCACTGTCCGAATTGTGCTTCCGGGTACACTCGAGCTTTTACTTCACCAACCTTCTCCCCGGAAGGTCTACTACCAGTCAAAATAGGAACCGCCCCTCTCCGTGACAGTCCCGTGATGAAGTATACATCAGAGACCTCAAGCTCTAAGGTATGATTCTGTAGATGAAACACTTGGTCGTCCACGTCCCAAGCATCAATGATAAACTAGAGCAACTCAGGTTGCGACTGCATGTATGATGTGAGGAAGAATTTTTTAAGGCCACAATCCCTCAGGGCGTTCATGCACCCTTCATCCTCAATTACTGAGGCATCCACAATGTCATGTTCTCTCTCTTTCCATTCTACTACCATTTTGACCTGTTTTCTGCACCCACAAGGACAAATTTACCTTCATTAGGACATTAGACAATGTATAATCCAGGGAAATTTCAAATTGAACGGGTAAAATTATGAAAAAATTTGGGTCGCACGGTTAGCGCGACTCTTCTTAAAACGGTCGTGCTAATGGCGCGGCTCCCTTGGGTATTTCACCCCATTAGCGCGGGTTTGTGCCGGATACCCACGCCAATGGGGCGAAGCCCTAAATTTGAAACTCCCCCTTGTTGGGGCTCAATCAGGAACTAAATGAATGGAAAATAGTGTAAAAATGGAGCTAAGGGAAGCGCCTCTTACCTGGAGCTGACGAGATCGTGAATGGTTGCACGGATTGGTCGTATTCGTCGCCTGAAGTTTGCCTCCCAAATGGACCCTTTTCACTCTTCAAGAGGTAAATAGTAAAAGTAATTCTATTTTTACATTTTCACCCTATTTATAAGTTTTCTAACTCATTTTTTGGGTTTAGAAAGGTTATTTTTGAATATTTTAATGTATTTTTGGTCGAAAATGGGTTTTACATTTACTTCTTGTGCAGCGACAGGTCTTTTACGCAACTTCGATGGTGAAACGAGTTATATTTTATACTTTTTCGGACTCGGTAAATACACGAAAAAGTCACTATGGAGTCATCTTTTAGCTCTTTTCTAACTCGCTAAACGTGAAAAGATTGCCGAGTTATTCCTCTTGACTTGTTAAACGTAAATAAGAGGCGGTCGTTTTTAAACTCTTTCTCTGACCGTATAAAGAATGAAAAGATCGTCGGACCTTTTTCGTTTCAGGTTCGTTAATGGGAATGAAACGACGTGATATCGGTCGTTTTTTTACTTTTTCGGATCAATGTCACTATTTACGAAAAGTACTCCTCGGTCGTAATGATCAGGCGGTTCTTTCAAGCATTGTTTTATACTTTTTCGGGCTCGAGAGACACAACTTTACGAAAAAGGACACCCCTGGAGTCTTCTTTTCGCTATCTTTTCAAACTCTCTAAACATGAAAAGACGCCGAGTTATTCCTTTGTCATACTCGTTAAAATTGAATGACATCGGATTCCGTCGAAATGACGCCTCTCAAGCATATGTTATCCCCGTCAAGCTTGCCATCCAAAAATAACCGGGGTACTCGCCAGAAATGATGGGGGAATAAAGGAATCATAATCGTCGTCATCGGCAGTATGTCGCTCTTGAACATGGCACTTTTTGCATTCGTGTCTGGGTGGGGACATCTCATCTCGCTTCACATTTGCCTCCATGGGTTTGGGTTATCCTATTTTACCATTCATCTGCTCATTGTCTCGTCATCATGACCCCTGATCATTTGACCTCAAATGCTGCCAAATCCGTCATTGTGCCACCGATATGTTCAAGAGAAGTTGACCTCTGCAAGAATACTCAACCTCCCTCCAATATCTCACACAAAACATATTGTCTCTCTCCGTCTCATTTCGATGATGTGGGAAACATTATGGCCCATCTTCGATCAAGATCACTTCCTGTCGAATTCAACTCATTATCCAGGAAGGTGACCTAGAGACTCCCTTCAGGTACCTTGGAGCATGCATGCCTCAATGGCAGGTTCTTCGTGTTCGACATGAGGTTTTCCTCATTGGCCTCCGATCGAATGATTCTATGGGTGTTCGACACCGGCTCATTGATTCACATGCCATGGATTGTACCTATAGTACCTTGAGGACCATCGTCATTATTGGTGGCACCTCTCGCGTCTGTTAACAGTTTTCATCATTGACTGGTAATCAGATGATGTTCATGCATGTTCGAATTCGACTCCTATATTCACATGCTTGAACTTGTACTATGTTCGGGTTGAGTTGGAGCACAAGACCCCAGATTGTGCACATTGAGATCCAGGTTGCATTTTTGGATTATTGTAATCATTACATGACTCATTCATTGGATGGTTGCGACCATACCTGAGTCCATTCATAGATCCTCATCGGATGGCTGCGTCCATGCCTGGGATCCAGTTTTTATACTCTGTTACGGATGGCTGTGCCCATACCACACATATATCATGTACTTGAGATATCAGTTGTACTTCTTTTCGTAGGTTCTCTGGCGACAGTGTTTTCAGTCACACATATTCTTGTAAAGCATTTCACCCCTCTCTCTCTTGGGCCTCATGCTTTAGGGGGCATCTGTTACACAGTAATTTGTCACCATTTTTCACCGTCCCTATTACCCCTCTCCTGCACCTTGGAGAACACATTCCGGGACTTGTGAGAAGTGACAAGACTTGAAACCAATTGCATTATTCACCTCTAAACATGAGCTTCATATTCCCTTAAGACATCTCCTGCTCTTTGCCCTTAAAAACAACCCTTTTTACATTAGCGCTGGTCCCTTGTGTTATGCCCGCGCCAATGGGGAAAATCCTATTGAAAGGGCGCGCCATTAGCGCTCTGTCCCAGAGTCGCAATCATGGCAACCATTTTGGGCAAAGTTTTGAACTAATCAAACCTCCAAAGGTTCTGTCCAACTCATTCACCAACTGACTCCAAGTTAAGTGAGGATGGTTTGGCTTCGAATCTCCTTGGATGGGAAGTAGTTTTCCACCACTCCATGGAAGTTTCCAAGTGATGAAGCCAAATCCATTTTTGTTGTGATTGACCTTATCTCTTCCTTTTCCTCTATAAAAGCTTGTCTCTATGGCTTGAGCAAGCTAGTTCTGACTCTAGTGGCAATACTTGTGCTGAAAGGAAGATATCAAGAGATTGGAGTTGCAAGAGCCTTCTTTGTATC